>CABFWB010003127.1:24512-54246 GCA_902151455.1 Timema bartmani
TATGAAGGGTTACAGCCTAAAGTGATGGGCTCTTGGGTAGAGCGATCTGAGTTAGATTTCAGTGAGATCATATTGAAACATTAAAATATTGCTTTGCACAAATAGAGTTTAAAAAATAAAGACGTGAAGTAGAAGGATAAAAAGATGGATGACACACAAAAATCCCATGTTGACTTTGATAATTAAAATTAGTACTGTATGTTCAAATGTATTAAAAGAGATTGTGGTGTGTATTAAATCATAGTAAAATGTAATTTGGACTAGTGTAAATAAAATTTTAGTTTTTTTTAATGATTATGTGAAAATACCAGAAATTTAATTAAATTCCCTGACTTTTCCATGAATTTTCCCTGACCAAGCAAATGCCCTGCTACCCGCCATATACTGTCCTAGAAAAATATGGTACGGCCACAGAGATAATGGTCGAGTCAAGCGCAATCTAGAAGTTATAAGTAGTTATATCAAAGGACCCATAAAGTTTAGCAATTTTTACAGTTCTGTTTTAGCGTTTATCTAAACTATTGTGTGCTTCAAAACCACAAAAATATTTTTCAAAAAATTTAGAATTGTATTTTGAGACCGTTTGTTCAAGGAAGATTCGATCTAATTTAACTTAATCTTGGAGCTGTGATAATTTGCATTAATCTTTGTTAAAAATAAGCAAATTATAGCCCTCCTACATATTTTAGTGTTTATAAAACTCAAAATGTGTGGTTCTTAAGGAATGCTTTTTAAAAAAACTCATATAAATGTGAGGTTGTAAATGATGTAGAGTCTTGTTGAAAACTACCGCTTCATTTTGGCGTAAACTAAATTTTAAAATACAAGCTACTATTTAGATACTGTGCAACAAATGAAGGTCTGTGCTGTGATGCATCTTAGAGCTCGTGTGGATATATTGGCATTATATTTTGACCTCGTTTCGCCATTAGGGGTACGTCCAGTGACACAACATGGCTCTCTGATAACGATTATTAATAACATTCTGACCCTGAACTCTCAGATAAGATAACTGATAAATAACCAATCAATGACGAGTGGACTTTAAATTCGCTAAAACATATCAATATTTGAGAACTTCCAAGAATAGCTTAAAACCGAAATTAAAATAAGTTGGGAAAAATATGTACAATACATAATATTTGTTAGAAATGTGTCAATTTTTAGAAGCCTCTCATATATGCACCCTACAAATTATGTCAGAGTTAAGATTTTATTATATTATGATCGATGGTCACTCTGAAAAGGAGTAAAAATGTTCTACAAATAATTATGAACATCAAGGCATTAGTACCAAATTTGTGTCTTTATATTAGTGTTTGACTAAAAATTGTTTTAATTACCACCATCCCAACCTTAAATAGCTGGAATAATTATTCGAAGCTGGTTAGTTTCAAAGTAAATACCCATAATCCCCCCTCTATCCTCTGTTGTAAAATTTCATCTCGCCACCTATCTATAAACAAACAAGGAGGTGAAAGTTAAAACTCTGTAAAATTTACACACCACAAAGCTTCGTAGATTACTTGATTGCATCGGTTTTGACAGCTATGTTTACTAAAAGATTTTAAAAGCAGGAGGGGTAGAGAGAGGAAATAAACGAAGCTCCCCCCAAGTTATTTAAAAGACGACGTTGTGATCTCCATGGACATTTATAGCGAACAGTTTGTTTACCAAGTGGCGCAGTGTGTGTGGCAATCAAAACTTTGCCCGAGGACTGTACCTTCTAAAACAAGAACAAAACAAACACGAACTAAAACGCTAGCGCTCGGGAGAGAGAGGAAGTTGAATATAAATTGTGAACAAAATCACCACAGGCAGACAGGCTGGGGAATTATGTAGACAGTTAAACAAACATGGCGTGCTGGTTAGTAAAAGAAAGAAGGGGGGGAGTAAAAAAATAAAAAATATTGTTGGCAGCTTATTTGCATGATTTTAAAAGAAGGGGAATAAATACACAAAAAATTACAACGTTGTCTTTAGTGGCAAGTATATTTTGCCGCCGGGCGTACAACAATAAGTAATTTAGAATTTCGTCACAAAGTGTTTCAGTTAAGCTAAAAACCAACAAAGACGCTTATTTTGTTAGTAAGGGGATTTTCTGAATTCAAATTTCAAAAGAAGCCGGGGGATTTGGTTGTTAACTATATCGCTGAGGGATTTACATGGTTGTGTTTACCTGATAGCGATAAAAAGACGATTCCCTTTGAGAAGGAAAACATTTTATTGTGTGTGTATGGGCTTTATTTATTGTGACTACTTGTTTTGTTTTTAGTTTGAAATAATTAAAACTGCATACTTTTTATGTGTATTTAATTTGGATGTAACTTATCTCTCAACCCAAAACAAGATTATTTTGTTTCATGTCCTAACATTGTTACTTAAATAGGAAGCAAGGTTCTGTGTTGTAAATGTTTTGTGTATTTTATTTAAAATTGTATTAGGATTCATCATATAATCAAAATCCGTGGTAAACACTTTCTAAATAACTGTCGGTCTCAAGGTTATATCATATTAAATGGTACAACACAATCATACTTAATTTCCCAAAAAGTATATTATATTTTGAAACAAAATTATTATAAATTAGTCTTCAATAAAACTACCCTTAAATATATATTTAGAAAACAAGTAACCAGTGTTATTTATCACATAAAACACTCCACAAATTCCCATTTGGAGCAAAATCGCAATAGCCATTTTTGAAAAGGTTTAAACTTTCAAAAATCAGTAATCAGTTAAATATATTTAATTTTAGAACTAGACCAATTTAAATTAGATTTCGCCGATAGGTATGAGCAATAAACAAATAGCACTAATATAAAAAAAAAATTTAGTTTGAGAACAAATAAAACGTCGAGATCCATCATAATCTCAACGCCAAAAACTCTCACGATAAAATACTTGGTCTTGACGACACTAACTACAAAGCTTTAAGGGTGCTACATGGGAGAGCAATTATAAGCGTCGCAAACTTTTAGAAATCCTGAATTATTCACTAAGTGGTTTGATATTTTTAAATATCTTTTTCACCAAGATGCAGGCAAAAGTTTTGACCTATTAAAAAAGTTTAAATCTTAAGCTTAAAGTACTTTAAAATAATGTGTGATAACATACCTAAAACAAGATAAAACAATCCCAGACTATCATAAAAATGTTTGCTGTGACTCTATCAAAACAATACTTTATTTGATAGAGGAACTCAACGCTAGATCTAGGTCTATAACCTTTTGTTTTAATTTCAGAAGTATTTACAAATTTTAGCGTAGAGCGTCGAAGATTTTTTTTTAAACTTTAAACTCAACATTTAAACTTTTTAACTGGTCAGAAACCTCATGATAATGTTCGCCTAAATTTAGTTGAAAACTACATTAAAAAGAATATCAAACAACTTCTTAAATAATGAGGGGTCTCCAAATGTCTGTAAAGCGTCTCAGTGCTGTACCATGTAGCGGCACACTTAGTTTAAGTTTTATTAATAAAGAAAATGTATTGAAATATAACATTATATCCTTTTCAACGACTTTTTAAGCATCTTTGTGTAGCTATGAGACTAGGATTGATGAAAAAGGGCTCTACATTTAGCCTTCCTCTAACAAATAAAGTAATTTTTTGATAAGCTCCCAAAAGAAAATGTTAAGGTATTTGAGAACTATGAACCGAGCTACCCTCTTTACCTTGAGATAAGACGTTTCATTGTTTTCTTTCTCCTATTTCTTATTGACATGACAAAATGTGGTTGTAGGTAAAGGACGAAAAGGAGCATAAGCTTAGACAGAATAGAGAAGTAATTCCAGAAAACGTCAATAAGCATTGTATTTTAAGCCTTGTGGTCTGAAAGCGATTTATACTTTCTCGGTGACCAAGGCAGCCGCCTTAAGTTGTCAGTCCATGTTGCCCGGAAAAGAGGCGCTCCAAATTAGGGAAAGTCCTATAGCCTCCACCGATGTAGGTTCTAAGCGGACAACGCAAACCTAGTAGCTCAAAGGTAATTTACGTGTAGATAAATCAAACTGTTTTCAGAAATGTTGCCGATTTTAAAAATGTATGAATGACGGCAAGGATAATAAAGTCACGTACGATAGTCTGAGACTTTGATGGAAGGAAAATATGAACATTGATTTGAGGGATGTTGGGTGTCAGGTGTCAGATCAAGGATGGATTAAAGCAGTGCCATCTTAAGGAATTTAGAGGCAATGGGCCCTCGCTTCTTTGAGACACCCTTTTAGTAGCTCCTTTATATTTTAATAAAATTATCGCATACATTTTTATTTTTTTTAAATGGTCGCATCAACTATTTAGGGGGTGCGTGATTGAGGGCATAAAGAACTAATGAAACAGTTAAAATACTAAATAAATATAAATATAGTAAACTCATAACTTTATAGAATCCATCAAAAAATATCATATTTCTCTTTCCTCTCTCTCTCTCTCTCTCTCTCTCTCTCTCTCTGTAAGGACGTGTGAGTCCTGAATATTTTAACTCAGGGGTCGACAAGTGGTCGATCTCGCGACAATTTTCAGTCGATCGCGTAAGAAAACTACATCATCATTAAATAGAGCTTTAAGACTTCTAAACATACAACATTTATATCTGTTAGGGTCTTACTTTCAAATAATATTTGAGTGTGACTAAAATTACCTGGATCACTCATAATCTGTAATGTTATAGGAAGACCAAATAATTTAGTATGAAACTGTACAGTACATTGAATTTATTTTTATTTATTTTTTTTCTAGAAAGGTGTGGAACACACACACCAACACACATCAGTATTTTATGAAATAGTGAATTTAATTTATACAATTAAGAGTTATCGACAAAAATACATAGCAAAAGAAGAGTGGAGAAACCTACTTCGGTGTCCACATGGTCTAAGGCACTACCCTCGCAGTAGACTAGACTGTCGATGACGGGGGTATCGGGGTTAGATCCCGGTTGGGTGTACTAAGGATGGTTTTTCACTTTCCCTCCACGAAATGTGGGTACACTTCCTCTTAATGCAACCTTATTCAACCCTAACACATCAGAGTAATTAGTAAATAAACGTATAGCCAGGAGCCCGAATGAGAATAAGACGTGTGTGTGTGTGTTAATTATTAGTGGACGCTAGAATATATTATCTTGTGCTTGGTCGCCAGTTACGTGCGCTACCAACATTTGTGATGAGGTTATTATCCCATTAAAAAAATATATTCATTTAATTTATTTATTTAATTTCTTAATTGTGGCTAACACATTATGAACCAATTATTTTCTCGATATAGTTTTTGATAACAATTGAGTTTTGTGTGCCTGTCACACATCCATCTCTCGTGGCTGCTAAAACAAAAGTAGAAGTGATTAATCCACCTTCATACTGGTTGACTTTAGAGTTGGAGTGATTATTGGTCGAATGCAACATCACCAAACGCCTCGAGTCACGGGTTTGTTTTCCAGCTCTGCGGTACTCAAGGAAGGGTCTACCAAACGGCGTTCGTTAGCCCGGGCACGAATTTCTCCTCTAAAAAGAATTGCGCCAAGACCTCAATTTCACTGGGGGAAAAAAAGCGTAGCCCGGTGGATTTTTTTTAGCACCGATTCCTACTACCCGTTCTGATTATACGCTCATGTACTAACTAAGCCAAATGGTGTTAGGGATTATGAAGGTTATATTTACAGTAAGTGTACCCGAATTTGCGTGAACGAAGAGTGGGAAACCATTTGGATAAACCACCCTCAGTACACCCGACCGAGATTCGATCCTTGATCTCCCCGTAATCAGCAGTCCAGGCTACTACGAGAGTAGCGCGTTGGACCATACGAGTACCATCTCGGGTTCGGTGGATGCTGAAATCCAGTTCTTTCACAAAGTTTTGTTATTATCAGGGTGACAAACAAGTGAAGCAACCAACTTAACAAACACATTGCTACCCTATCGATCTATCCTGTCAGTAGAGAGAGAGAAAATAGAGCCTAAATGTCTTAATCTGGGGATGAGAGTTCTATAAAATTTGGAGAGGCTACTAATAAATATGTTACGTTTCACCTGATAGTTTATTGCCCCTTAATGAGCTGGATCGGTGGTCAGTTGATTACTCGAAGATTAAAAATGTATCTGCCTTTTTATTTTTTGCTGAGAAAATTTGATCTTTGGAGGAAAAGGATGAGTTCAAAGGAATTTCAAATTCAACTGTTTCCAGTTTCAGATAGAAAAGGTTTTTTTTCACTTTCTTATAAAAGAGAAAGTATTGTAACTATGAACATTTTCTAGATTAGTCAAAGTATTTCCCCCCATAAGAATTATGTTTGTTCAAAATACATTTATGAGAAGTAAAATTGTGTGTTTGAAGATTATAAAGTACTGAACAAATTTTAGGAAATATGTGTGTTCAAAATACAGTAAAATTTAAAAAAAGTAAAGTGTTCCCGCTAGCCGCTATTTGATTATTTGAGCTGATAAACTCACTTTGGAAGAAGCTAAGTCTAGTAGTTAAAAAGATTTTTAAAAAAGCTAAAAACAAGCTACATTGCTACTCTGTTTCTACACACCATGCGAAAAATTACAAATTTCCCCGGGAGTCGCGACCACCAGCGTTGGCGCAAGCTCCCTTTGCGCCAGAAGCTTGTTGCACAGGATATTCAAGCACAGCCTCTAAAATCTAAATAAACGCGTGACAAAGGTAATTTAGTCCTCGACTAAGATTCTCTGACACCAATTCTTTAATGAAACTTTATTCGACAGCAAGAATCTGAATATCTGGTACAAAAACGAACGTAAGGACGTGAACAACCAATTAGGTTGTAGATGGGTGTGAAATTTGGATTCGTACCACAGGCACTGGCACGGTACGGAAGTGGACTAATACAAGGTAAGCTTGCCACCATACAGCACAGCACAAGGCCGTACAAGGTGTATAAGTTGTTGTTTTTATTTTTTTTATTGTTTTTAACTTTCATTTATAAAGAGAAAGTATTGTAATTGTGACAATTTTCAACCTCGAGACTAAGATGAATGTCTAAGTTTTATGTGACCGATCACAGACAAAAAGTGTATTTTACAATTCTGTTTGTCCGTCCGCCCCTGGNAACTACTTTGTGATCTGAGTTATCTCGTGTGGATCAAATGGGAGTTATTTTGAGTCAAAAATTAGCAGTACAGCAAAAAATATGTTTGTGTGTGTGGGTGTGGGTGTGCACGCACATCTTACTAAAAAAAATTCACAGAAAAATTCAAGCTATACTAAATTTTAATGTCTACACTTCAGTTTAATTTATCCCAAGGACGTTAACACCAGAATCATCAAATTAATTTTTCATTTAATTGAAGTATTGAACATGCACTTTCAGCACTGACTGATTATATTAGCACACGACTTATAAACTAACTTAAATCTAGAACAGATACAACATCCAGCCCCCGGCTTTTAATTTATCAATGTGAAAGCGGAGACCCACATCTTACCAATGATACCTTTTTCGGTCATGCCAAGAATCGATCCCAGGACCCTTAGCTAATTAGAAAGACAAGGTATCGACTGAGCTAAGGTGTCAGATAACAAGCGTGACAAACTCGTTTGGTCATAAGCCGGCACAATGAAACTTGAAAATAATGAAGGGGCCGCATTATAGAAAATTCAATATTATCACCATCTTTGATTAAGATTAGCCCTACTCAGTTTTTAAAGCATTACTACAAAAATAAAATTGAGTTTATATAACTTTTAAGATTTAATATCTATTTTTTGCCCAGGAATTTGAAAACAAAATCGCAGCAAGGGTTTGAGTTTTAGGCTTTAAATCTTGTGTTGAAAGTCAAGATAAATGATGACAAATGCATGTTCTCAAGCAATTATGTCTCTGGTATTTGTTAATTTCTATACGAGAAAACATCTGTACATACATTAATGTGCTGCCAAACACTGGAAGCAAACTTAAAAATGTTTGGTGAATAAAGAATAAACTTATGTACACCAACCCCCTTGCTGGATTTCCCCAAATAATAGTCAATTTCCCAATTCCATAATCCAAAATGTCTTTCCACAACGATTATAAAAAGACGAATCGAGCAACATTGTATGTTAATTCCAAAGGCCCGAGGGGCGTACAAAACCATAAATAGAGCCGCATGATTGATATTCCTGGAATAACAGCGCTTAGTGGCTGAATGTGTCACTAACGTCGGTGGTGTGGGCGACCTTTGATCACAAACTGTTTTTGGGGACGCGATGCCTACTCTAGGGGATACCATCTCATAGCTTTCAATCTCACACCAAATACGTCCGTCAACAAGACAGCGTATTAGGATTTGAGGAGGCATGGATCTCTGAGCATCGACGTGAGCTTCACCCGGGCAATCATCGAAACCGTATCTTGTGATCTTGTATCGTGTGCTGCGAGTTTGCCAACATCAGCACTATCGACAAATACAGAAACGTGATGGCCGATTTTGGAAGTTAATATAAGGGACGTCCCGACTCTTTACCCCGTCATTCAAACCATGGACGCCATTGTGGATTTTCAGAGCTACATCGACGCCGGTCAAGAGTTTATCGTCAAAGAATTGAGCGTTTTATCAGAGAAGCTCCAACCTACAGCTAAAAAACAAACCAAATATATTTCCAACCAACTAGAAGGCATTCCCGAGAATATTGATGATGGGGATTACAACTTGTTCGAATCTCACAGCTCCCTTGCCACACTTCGTGAAGAAACCATTTACGTCAACGTGGTGGAAAATATAAAGTTTCTAGCCAGATACACACCTACGCCGTTCGTCGAGCTGCACGACAAACGTCTTTGGAAAACCTTAAATTGAACTACATGCATGCCGTATAGTTCTGTACGGAATTTTTGCTCAGCTGCCATCGTTTGGGGACTTCAAGACTGGCCGATTGAAGTTGGACACGCATAACGCATGCACACCATAAGACATGCACTGAAAACAAGCCCATGCTTCCATTCTGTTCGTTAGCGTGTTTTCACTGCTGATCAACTGCCAACAAGATTAGTGTCTTACCGCTCTCGTAATCAACCTGGATCCACACAAAGCCTTGGAAGTATTGTGTCACCATCTTTACATACCACAAAACCGCGTGGGAGAGTACTTTAACTGTTTTGGGTTTTTCTCACGTGTTAAGTCGCGTTTGGCATTCATACGCAAACATGTTTCCCGCTGGCCTCATAACACCGTACAACTTGAAGAAGGCGGAGCCTCAAACGTTTGCGGCCATTACTGCCTTATGTACCTTATTTATCGTGCCCAGAACATTCCACGAAGACGTTTGCGGCCATATTATTCCCCAACTATCACACAGACAACAATGCCAAGCTGTTGAATTATTACTAAGGCATGTTTAAAAACATCAGCGTCCTGCCAACCCTCAAGAGGATGCGTCCAATCCACATGTGCAATGTCTTCCATCTACATAGGTGGCGGCTATTAAAGAGCGTCCTGACGGCGTTCTAGCCATTATCTTAGTCTGGTGGCAGCCGTCGAAGTGATCCTACATCATTGAAATCAAATACGCACCCAAAATGTTTGTTAGCGCAAAGTAAAGCCAATGAGAATACTCGTGTGATAACCAGTATTTTTAACACGCTGTTTCCAATGAACGAAGTTGACGCCGAGTGAGTCATCCTTAGCATGAGTGTCAATAACAAGATTCTATCTAGGAGATATACTAAGAACGTTTGTTAGGTTGCATGGTTAGTACTCAGTGTGGTAACGATGAACTTTTGTTGTTATTTATTGAATAAACCATATTTATAGTCAAGTTGTGTGTTTTCTCCATTCTTTGGGGTACCTTGCCCTTAACAAAAAGTTATCTATTACTCAAACTGCCCCTCTGTCATTCCTTGGTTGTTTATTCTAATTGCTAGTGTGTCACCTTTATTCAATATCTAATGAAAAGGGCTTATTCTCAAACGAATAGTTAATGTAGGTACACTCCGTTTACTTTGATGATCTTATCTTATAAGTTATATAATAGTGGACTAATACAAGGTAAGCTTGCCACCATACAGCACAGCACAAGGCCGTACAAGGTGTATAAGTTGTTGTTTTTATTATTTTTTATTGTTTTTAACTTTCATTTATAAAGAGAAAGTATTGTAATTGTGACAATTTTCAACCTCGAGACTAAGATGAATGTCTAAGTTTTATGTGACCGATCACAGACAAAAAGTGTATTTTACAATTCTGTTTGTCCGTCCGCCCCTGGGCCTATATCCAAAATGGTTTACTGGATTTTGTTCAAACTTGATGTTTAAATGTTATATTATGTCAGGACAGTTTTATGTTTATAGCCCTAGTCCTTAAATTAAAGGTAGTGAAGGGTTTTTAAAAATAACAATTTAAAAAAAAAATAGCTTTACCGATTTTGTTTAAAGTATTGATATCTAACTGATCTGACAAATAACATTGAGTAGATTTTTGTTTTTTGTTGAAAAACACGTTTAAACGTAGTTAATTTGATACACCTAGTTTACTGTTAGCTGAATTTGGAAAAAAATGAATTTTTGAAAATAACTCCTATTTTATTCAAAATTGGTATCTATGGGGACTATTCTACATGATAAATAATTATGTATGTTTATTTTTTAAGTTATTATTTTAAGGGTACCGGAAAGTATACTTATGACACATTTTAGAAAATGAAAATTTTTCGAAAAGATTTAGTTCAAAATGGGTATCTGGAAATGGTTTTTCATGACAAATAAAAAAAAATTTAAAAAGTTTGAGGATAGTTTATAAATGACTTATTTTTGAAAATGAAATTTAAATTTTTTTTAATGAAGTGTTTATTGTCTGATTTACATTAAATTTTTACTTTTTTTAACTTTTGGAAGGAGACGAAATTCATTTAAAATAAATAAATAAGGTGGGCATATGGTGTAAAAGTTTGGGAACTTCTGAATTGCCAAATTACATTTTAGAAAGCATTATAGAAAATATGAAATTTAACTAAGAGCGTAATTTAATATTAGATAAGACTTGGATAAGAAATATTTAATTTAAAGGATGTTCAATTTACAAAAGATATAAATTATTGAACTGTATAAATTGTAATACATTAGAAAAAGATTGATTAGTAAAAAAAATATTATTATTTAGCACCGCGTCTTACTACCCGTTCGGGTTATACGCTTAAGTAATTATTACACTAATGGATTAGGAATGGGAAAGGTTGAATTTTAGAGTAAGTGAACCCGCATTTGCGTGGAGGGAGAGTGGAAAAACATCTAGGAAAAACCACCCCCAGTTCACCCGACCGAGATTCGAACCTCAATCTACCCGTCCTCGGTGGTCTGGCTCAACACGACTGGCGCGTAATCAACTACGGCACCGAGGCGGGTAGTAAAAAAAATAGACACAGTAAAATGATAAGGAACGAATTAATTTTTTTTTTTAGCACCGCATATTACTACCCGTTTGGGTTATACGCTTATATACTAATTACAATAAGGGTTTTAGGGATTAGGAAGGTTATATTTATAGGAGTGTACCCATATTTTTGGGGCGGGAGAATGGAATACTAGTTTGGAAAAAACACTCCCAGCACACCCGACCGAGATTCAAACTTCGATCTCCCTGTGACCGGCAGTCTAGTTTAACACGAGAGTAGTGCGTTAGACCATGCGGCCACCGAAGCTGGTGAATTGAAATGTGTACGACATTAAGACAAGTATTTTTTAAAAATACTAGTTAAATGAAAAGCCTGATAAAATGAATATGAAAAATAAACAGAAAATAGCTTTATTCTAACATAGAAAGGATATTTTTTTAAATATGAAGCAATTTCATTATATCACACAGGATAAGCACCCGTGAGCCAATTTTTTTTTTCCATCACCGTATCTTACTTAAAGCCCTCTCAAGTTATACGCATGTATGGCCAATTACTCTATTTGGGGCAGGGATGAGGATGCATGGAAGGAGAGTGGGAACGAACCCCCCTCAGTAGACCAGATCGGGATTGGAACCCCGATCTCTTCGTCATCAGCAGGCCAGTCTAACACGATATTGACGTCTTGGAACGTTCGACCCCTGAAGCGGGTAATTTGTCATTTAACAAGTAAAAGGAGCAAGGGGCTCTATTCAGAAGTTATGACTCTGGAATATCTGTCAGACTTTTTTTCATAATATTTCAATGAACTTGTATTAACAAAATATTTTATTATCTTATCACTGCTAGTTAAAACTAATTTTTAATGTGACTTACTTAAATTTTATATACCAAGTAATTTTGTTTTATTTCCTTAAATCACTTCAACATCTATTATATGTGATTTATTACTTGTTGCCATGCTTTATATCATTGCTAACCACAACTGAGAAATTATATTGGTTCACAAAGCCTTATCTTGTGTGAACTAATGAGATTGCTTTATATTTAAAAAAAAAGATATTTTCTATGTTATATAATATAATCATTTCATGTCTTTTATCAGGATTTTCATTTAACTACTATCCAAACATTTTTTCATTGTCTTTATGACATCAATTTTAATTATTCCCTTTCATTATACTGTGTCTATTTGACTATTTATTTTACCAATCAATCTTTTTCTAATGTATTACAATTTATATAGTTCAATAATTAATACCTTTTGTAACTTGAACATTCTTTAAATTAAATATTTCTTATCCGAGTTTCATCTAATATTAATAAATAATAGGTATAATATTTGAATACTTATTATACTTTTTTTTAAATAATCTGCTAAATTACACATCCAAAGTATTCAAGATTCGCAATCCTCTTTCTTACCTGTGAGTTCATCGGCGTCGACATCCCTGAGCACCAAAACGGCGATGGTTTGTGCAGCGGGCAGCCCCCACCCGGCCAGATGGAATAGGGAGGAGTGTTGTTGAACCCTGTCATGAGTCCAGCGTAATCCTGAACACAGGCACCAGGAGAGCGTCACTAGAACCCACCTGTCAACAAATACGAACTGGGGTCAAGACTAAAATTGTATCAGGAGTACAAGAGAAACAAGGAGGTATAGTATTTTCAGTGTAGGAATGGTGGTAGCTGACAGATAACTAAAGTTAACTAGATATACTCTCATGTATATGTCACAGGAAAAGTAGATTGTTAGGGAGAGTTAACTCGGCCTAGGTAAAGTCGACTCTTACTAAAAGTATCAGTAAAAGTTGATAGAGAATAAACAGATCAACTTTTCCTAGGAAGAGTTAACTATGCCTGCTGTGGTTTAGTAAAAGTTGATTCCACGATGTTGCTCTCCACATGCGACTTCGCGCGCACATCTTTGTTTTGAATATCCCAGCTCTATTTGTATACTGTTGTTTTCTAGGTTAGGTTAGGTTAGGTTAGGTTAGGTTAGGTTAGGTTAGGCTAGGTTAGGTTAGCTCTGCAACTCAAAGTGTCACAAATCTTTACCCTGCTATAATAAATAATAAATATTTATATCTCTCTTTGTATCATAAAGGTTTTGCTTTTTTATTTGTTTTTTATTAGGTAGTAGACCATTTCCTTGCAAAAAGTAAACTTTTACTAACTCAAGGTAGTAAGAGTATATTTTCCCTAGGTACGGTCAACTTTGACTAGTAAATGTTGATCGAAATTCATCACTTTTCGCTTTTAATCAACGTTTACTAAAAAGACCAGTAAGAGTCGACTCGGCCTAGGTAAAGTCGACTCTTACTGGAGAATCTACTTTTCCTGTAACATATACATTAGCTAAACCATTTGATATACAAGACCATGTGTGATATGCTGTCACTTTTGTTAGTCAAAACTTTCACAACAACAATTTAATTTTTTTTCGTTTAGCTTTTTTACATTATTAAAACAAGATCTCGAAAATAGACATGTGGATGTTTATTTTAGTGGAAGAGGCGTCTGTGGCTTACTTAAATATAATTTACAAACGAGAGCTTCTAAAATGTTACATACTCTTATTTCTTTATAATCTAATGACAAACTAGACGAAATAAAGACGGTTGATGGCGTCATACAAACCGTATTCAGCTGTATTCATGTGCATGTGTTGACAAAATTAAACGTTTTATTTTGAGACTAATATTTTGTAAGTCTCTTTCTCTAAGTTATGGTGACCAGTTATAAGAATATACAAGTGTGTGTATAGTACTTTTTAATTTATTATTTCATACACTATCGTGTTGCCACCACCGCGAAATAAAAAAACATGATTGTTTTATTAATATTTTTTCTTCTTTAAATTGGTTAAGAAAAATCCAATAATATTATACCAATGTAGGTATAATCACGGGGAATATTATTTGAAGCATTTGATAACACTTTTGATTGATAAGATAGTATTCTTGGGTTTTTAACCCGAGGGTTGGTTTGCAGCAATATATTAGGTATAAGTTAGAAAATAATCACTATTTCAACACAGGTTAACAATAGTGACTTTCAACAATTAATGTTTACAAATTACAATAACAATCTTCTTAAGATATTATCATAAGCGCCAACAATAAACACCTTGTTGGATAACAATTAGAACTATCTCATGAGCACAGATGAAACAAAGAGGTAGTTCGCGTGTGCAAATATTTGTCATTGGCGGGATTAGGATTTCCCCTTTCACACTGGATGTCTGTTCTAAAACTAAGTTTTTTTTAGCACCACGTCTTACTACCCGTTCGGGTTATACGCTCATGCACTAGTTACGCTAATGGTTTTAGGGATTAGGAAGGTTATATTCAGAGGAAGTGTAGCCACATTTTCGTAGAGAGTTAAAACCCATTTTGGAAAACCACCCTCATTACAGCCGCCCTACATTCGAGCCTCGAGAGTAGCGCGTTAGACCATCAATGGGGTCACAGAAGCGGGTTAGAACTAAGTTAATTTGTAAGTTGTCTGCTGATACATTAGTTGATTCAGAGAATGTAGGGACTTTTCATCCACTACTAGCCTTATCTGGCCATTAAGGGCGCAGTCATGTTATTTTCCTGAAGAAAACCTTAGGTCACACAATCCAAACTCGATCAAAACAGGTGTATGTAAACATTTAAAAATAAAACTGTAATTAGTTTGAAAGTGTGAAATACCTTTCTCCTTCAACGTCCACTAAAAAGTAACCTATCCGCCAAGTGCTCTAAAGTATGAAGGAATTCACTCCTATAAAATGTCGACGATGTGTAAGTGTTCAAATAAAATAACAACTATCGTACTTCAATCCGCTCGGTCAGTCACGTCGGACTCATTTGCAGACGAGGAATTTTTACAAGATCGTGTTCAAGTGTAAACGCAGATCTCATCCAAGGAGTTGGGATTTCGTAGAAGGCAGTTTATTCGGGAGGCATGAAGAAATGTTGATTTCATGCAGATACACGTACTCGTAGCCAAAGTATGTAATACGTATTTGTCACCAACAAAGATGCTAAATTAACGAATACGTAATATTAGGAGGAAATAGTGCATTTGTTCAACAATGAGTAAATGCCAAGTGGAAAAGTTTTGCATCGAAGAAATAATGATAGATAGAAGAGTTGATACATCGAAGAGCAGGCAAGTAGAAGAGTTGGTGCATTGAGGAACAGGCAAGTAGAAGAGTTGGTGCAATCGAAGAACAGGCAAGTAGAAGAGTTGGTGCATCAAAGAACAGGCAAGTAGAAGCTTTAAGGTGGGATGGAAGGGAACGCGAGAAAAGGCCAATGTTTTTTCAGTTTTTAAGGCAAAACATATTTTTGGCCAAAATAAATATAATATTGCTCCAGTACAGATAATAAATTAAATTTTCTTCACATGGTGATATCAACATAATCAACAATTGTTGAGCATATAGAGATTATCTAACACACTTTTTAAATTAAGATAAAAAGTTGTCATTAAATTCCAGGACACCTTTAACAAACAGTCAATACATTTTGAGGTCACGATGTGAAGAAAATTGAATTCTATGTTTGTACTAGAGCAATATTTTTTTAAATTTAGTTCAAAAAAATGTGTTGCCATAAAAAACAGCAAAAAAAACCTTGGCTTTTCTTGCGTGTCCTTCCATCCCACCTTAAACCCCGTCGGTCTGCCACGTTGTTTGATCCGACCTCACACAATCTCCTTACACCTTGGAATGTTGGAAAGAGAGTAGGGAGAAACGGGGGAGGGAAAGGGGTAGGGGGCAGCAGACGTAATATTTGAAGGAGGAACGAGGTATACCTAATAAATAAAAAAGAAGGGAAGAAGTAAAAAACGCCGTGTCATGTTTGTTGGGATGGAGGCAGTGACAAGGTAATTTATTTGTTTAGTGTCCAACATTTTTTCTGAGGGGGTGGTGGGAGGGAAGATTGAAGAGGAAAGGGTTTAGAGGGGGAGGGGGGATAGGAGTTGTTAGGCGTCTTTGGAAAGTGACAGGCGTGTAAGACTAGACACGCCACGACAACCAAAAGGAGTCATTGGTCGTTCCTAACATAAACTAAAACTGTGCGTTCTAAACAATTAAAGGAACATGCCATTTTAAATAATTAATATCAACATACAGGTTGCAAATAAATGCAGTTTCGGGAATGTCCGTATGAAAGAAACCACGCTTTTTTTTTAGCACCTTGTCTTACTAACCGTTCTGGTTATACACCCATGTACTAATAACGCTAATGGTTTTGGGGATGAGGAAGGTTATATTTAGAAGAAATGTACCCACATTTGCGTGGAAGGTGAGTGGGAACTGTTTTGGAAAAACCACCCTTACTACACCAGACCGAGATTCGAACCTCAATCTCCCCGTCATTGGCAGTCTAGACTATTGTGAGAGTGACGCCTTGGACCATGTGGACCCCGAAGCAGGTGAAACCACAATTCAATTAATTTAAATAAGTTGAAAAATTACACCGGGAATTGAACCCAGGATTTTTGGACTAGCGTTAAGCCAAAGCTTCCGAATTCGACTCCCGTGTCCAGGTGTAATTTTCAACTAACCATTGGGAATCGAACCCAGCATCTTTGGCTTAGCGTTCAGTTAAAGGTCCCGGATTCGATTCACGTGTCCGGGTGTCATTTTTTAACTAATTTAACTTAATCTTGAATTAATTATTTCTATCAGTTAATTTTAGTTTAGGAATGTACCATCACAGGTTTTAGAATAAGAGTTATAAATCAAAGAGTCATACTAAATTTTCCAAATCTGGCTCCAATAATTTACTGCCTTGAAAACAATTTGGACAACACAAATGGTAGGTTATAAATACTATGCCCCAATCGGAATTGAAAAAAAATTTCAGGGCAGAAGGAAGGAAACGAAACAATGCACTTAAGTCCAGCCTTCCAAAATACATTAGCTCTAGTGAACCTTTACTAAGCTACCACAGTATGTTAGCTGTGGGAAACCATAGTTCAACTACCAAAGTATATACTTACTAGTTGTAGTGGGCCTTAGTTCAGGTACCAGAGTATACACGATATTATACTAGTTGTGGTGGACCTTAGTTCAGTTACCAGAGTATACTAGTTGTGGTGAGCCTTAGTTCCGCTACCAGAGTATACTAGTTGTGGTGAGCCTTAGTTCAGTTACCAGAGTATACTAGTTGTGGTGGATCTTAGTTCCGCTACCAGAGTATACTAGTTGTGGTGAGCCTTAGTTCCGCTACCAGAGTATATTAGTTGTGGTGAGCCTTAGTTCCGCTACCAGAGTATACTAGTTGTGGTGGATCTTAGTTCCGCTACCAGAGTATACCAGTTGTGGTGAGCCTTAGTTCCGCTACCAGAGTATACACCAGAGTATACTAGTTGTGATGGACCTTAGTTGAGCTACCATAGTACTTACTGGTTGTAGTGAGCCTTAGTTCAGGTACCAGAGTATACACGATATTATACTAGTTGTGGTGGACCTTAGTTCAATTACCAGAGTATTCACCATAGTATACTAGTTGTGGTGGACCTTAGTTCAGTTACCTGAGTATTCACCATAGTATACTAGTTGTGGTGGATCTTAGTTCAGTTACCAGAGTATACTAGTTGTGATGGACCTTAGTTGAGCTACCAGAGTATATTAGCTGGAGTGAGCTTAATTCGGCTACCAAAATACATTAGCTCTGGTGAACCTTTGCTAAGCTACCAGAGTACAGTTACTGGCTGTGCTGGTCCTGTACCCTTTATCAGCAGAAGAGTGGGAGGAAGGATGTATTTAAACAGTGGTACATGTTATCAGCCCCAGGGAGAGACTCCGTTGTTTGCCAACTCTGCTACTGTTACAGACAGATAGCATGGCGAGATCCTCCTCACTAGCTTCAATCCTACAACCCAATACACGCAGTTTGAGTAGCGTAATAAAGGGTAGGGATGACAATTGTACCGTACATTTTCAATCCTATGGGGCGGAGATGTATTTGCAAAGGCTTTGCTTATCATATTTAAAATAGTAACATATTTGGCTTGGAGCAGCCCCTAAGTTAGTGACAAATTCAACCACCAAGCATTGTAGTAGTGAGAAGAGAAGTAGAATCGCTCTTATTTCCTGGCACTCGTCTGATTATGTTTCTTATGTTAGGTCCTTAATGCCATTTCACAGGGCCGTTTTCAAAACGTGCGTCAAGTCTACGGCGTGTTTAGTCAAAATCATTGTTCAAAGTGGGTCTTTTAAAACAGTGAACACACGTTATTCTTAAGGGGAGTGATGCATCAGAACATTTTAGAGTGAACAGCTTTCTTTTCAACATGATTGATTTCAATTATGTTTTAATTTCAAAAAGTTTATGTTTCTCTAAAGAATGTATTTTTTAACTGTTGGAATTATATTTATAGGATTTTTTCTAAAAATATTAATTTTGAGTTAAGTGTTTGATTTTATATTGTATGTTAGTAACTTAAGTGACTAAAGCATTCACTTTAATAAGGATCAACAAAAGTTTTATTAATATTGGTTGTACTAATCAATCAAAATAATATTTGGACTTAATCCGAACCTCAACTAACAAATTTTTGCTTTCCATACCATTATTATTCTGAATTTTTTAAAAAAAAGAGTACATTTAACTTCGATAAGCTAAAATTAAGAGTACGCCGTTTTACCCCCTCAAAAAGAGTACAGTTGGTAACTCTCCCCTAAGTACATAAGCACATTTAAATATTTCTAGGTATCTCTGTCTAGGTACAAACTAACTAAATAACACCCACCGTGGTGGCGTAGTTAGCTAAAGCGCTAGTTTCATGTTGAGCTAGACTGCCAAGGACGGGGAGATTGAGTTTTGAATCTCACTCGGGTGAACTGGGGTGGTTTTTCCTAAATGGTTTTACACTCTCCCTCCACTCAAATGCGGGCTCACTTCCTCTATATTCAACCTTCTCAATTCCTAACCCATTAGGGTAATTAGTATTTAAGCGTATAATCCGAATGGGTAGTAAGACGCGGTGCTAAATAAAAAAATTAACTAAATCAATTTATAGCATTCATCAGTTTATATTAGTATACTACAATGCCAGCTCAGTAGGATTATTATTCAGCACAAACTTAACCAAACCCCAAATAATACTTGATCGCCAGTTTGTGAACTACTCGAATACTATGGAGACAATAGTTTGTGAAACTTCCAGGACAGTGTTTCTCCAAATTGTTGGTGATGGAGGACCACCAAATGTTAGTTATGCGCAATGGGAGACCGCCTGTGAGTAGAGGGGGAGGGGGGGTTAAAATGTATACAGGAAAAACATTATTTCTAGGCAATTCAATTTTACGACTGTAAATACAAGACAAGAATAAATTTATTAAATTAAATGTTGAACAAAACTATCATATGAATACATAAATACATAATACATGAATTGGTAAGTAATAGTTTTTTGATTATCTTTAACATTCTAGAGCTCATAATTTTTTTTACAATTAATTGTTCAAATTTGTTGACTAAAGTTGATAAAAACTGCCTTTACCATGTGACTTGTGTCTACCGAAGAAAGAACTAAAGAATAGTATGAATATTTAATCTTTTGCATTTCACATTTAAGGAGCAATGTGATACTCTTCTTATGTTATGTTACATAAGAACAACAGGTGTATTTGAACAATTTTTCCCTCTACTAGTCATATTAGAATATCAATTCAACTTTAGTGTGTCAACACTTTGAATAAATTTGAAAAATAATGTTTGAAACTCAATATATAACAAAAAACAACATAGAGCTGCGATTTTGTTTCTTGAAATATTTCTAAAAGGGGCTTTACAGTATTTAAAAAAAAATTAATTATTATATATGATTATATTCCAAAACCATGCAAAAACTTTGAAAAAGAATTGTTTTAAATAATCTAGAATACCTATACTTAATTTTCATCATAGCGTCTGCCGTTAACATAATTTTGAGCTCAACCTACTTAAAATAAAATACTCTATTACCTTAATAATATGAAAGTTCGAATCCCCGCAGCATACATTGGGGGTAGTGTCTTTAGTGTGCGGTTTTCTACTCTTTCTTCAGGTAAATGCTGGGACATTCCCTTTTAATTTAACTCATCATTCCTGTCACATTAGGGGTGGTTGTTAACATAGCCTGTGTTAGGCATAGTATTGAAATACTAGTATTATCTGAACTGAGAATCTTATCTTTACTCAATCAAATCTAACAAATGCAAGTAATTAAATTATGTTAAATACTGGGACTTAAAAAAATTAAGAAGCAAGAGTGACATTGTGAGAAATTTAATAAAACAAAAGTTAAGTGAAGTGACACAAGCGAGTATAAGTGTGGAAGGAAAGTGAAGTAGGGTTAAGAATATTTTTAAGAAGGTGCTAAATGACAATGTTGGAAAAGTGAAGAGGACTGCACGAAAGCCCTGGGTGGCAACAGAAATGCTTCATAAAATGTAAGAAAGAAGGAAATGGAAAAAGTCAACAAATAAGAATATATGAGGCTAAATAACGAGCTAAGGAGAGAACATACAAAGCGAGGAAAGAATATATAGAAAAGACATGCGATGAGATTATTGAAATGCAAGCAAAAGGAAGGTATGACCTCATGTAACAGAAAGAAAAGGAACTGGGAGAGAATGAAAACAAAGTTGTGTGAACAATAGGAATAGAAAACCCTATAGGTCATATGGTGACGGATCATAAAAAGGCTCTTACATTTGGGGAAGATATAGAAGAACTATACAGCTAGGAAAATAGACCAAGTAACCTAGAGATTGAAGCCAAATAAGAGGTAGAGGAAGATGAAAAAGGACCCAGCATTTTAAAGAGTGAAGTGGAAAGAGCCACAAAGGACATGCAAAGAAGGAAAGCTGCTGGAGATGATGATGATGACAAACCAGTTGACCTTTTGAAGGAACTGGGAAACAAAGGATCAATGGCTCTGACAGCACTTATGAATAAAATTTACGAAGCAAAAGAATGGTCCAAGGACTTTTTATACGTAACTATGGTGGCTCTAAAGAAGAAGAAGCAAGCCAAGAAATGCAGTGACAACAGGATCATCAGCCTCATCTCTTATGTGGGGTAGATCGTGGCAAAAATACTCAACAGATGAATGGAACATAAAATATAAAGTGTGACGGAAGAAGACCAATTTGGATTCAGAAAAGGAAAAGTAAACAGAAGTACCATCAGTATGCTGAGAATAATTTCAGAAAGAGTGCTTGAAGTCAAGGAAGAAGTATACATTTGTTTCATTGACTGGCAGAAGGCTTTTTATAGAGTTAAATAGAAGAAACTGATGGAAATACTCAAGAAGATCGGCACCAACTGGAGGGTCAGAAGGCTGATTGCATATTTGTACCTGGAACAGCGAGTGAAAGTGAGGTTAAGTTATGGAGATACCAACAGCGTAGAGATAGTAAGAGGAGTGAGACATGGATCCTGTCTGTCACCCAGTCTGTTCAACTTGTACGACGAGTGGCTGGTCAGGGAAGCTCTAAAGGAGCGTGACAATTTCAGGATTGGAGGACGCGTCATCAAAACAATAAAATATGCAGATGATCTAACATTGCTGGCCAAAAATAAACAAGAGTTGCAGGAAATAATGGACCAGCTAGTAGAGATAGGGAGAAGATACGGTATGGAGATTAACATTGAGAAATAAAAAGTTATGGTGATTTCAATAAATGAAGAGCCACTGAAAATCAAAATTGAAAACCAGGAGTTGGAAAACTTGATAAGTTCAAGTACCTGGGAAGTCTGGTGACAAAATATGCCTACTTCACTAAATAAATTAGGTCAAGGATCACCATGGCTAAGGAAGCTTTCAACAAGAAGAGGTTACTGCCAACCAGCAAGTTGAGTTTGGAACTGAGGAAGAAACTGATGAAATGCTACATTTGGAGCATCGCACTGTATGGCGCAGAAACTTGGACTTTTAGAAAGATGGAAAATAAATACTTGGAGAGCTTTGAAATGTGGTGTTGGAGAGGACTTGAAAATATCAGGTGGACAGACAGGGTGACAAATGAAGAAGTCCTAAGAAGAGTGGGTGAGAAGAGATCCATTTTGGATGTAATTCTTCAGAGCAAAGCAAACTGGATCAGACACATCCTTAGGAGAAACTGTCTTCTGCACGATGTCATAGAGGGAAAGGTTGAGGAAAAGAGGAGCTTAGGAAGGAGGATTCTAATACTAGATGACGTGAAGAAAAGAAGAAAATTGTGGGAGCTGAAGGAGGCAGAGTACAGGGCGCATTGGAGGTCTAAGTTTCACTGATAAAAGGAATGGGCCTATGGTAAGACAGAATACTTAATAATAAAGACTAGTCGTGTATAAAGTAATGACCTATACAACTAACAATATTATACAATATTATTTTTTAATATGGAAAACACCATATATAGTTCGCTCCCGCCGAAATATATGTTTAGAAAGAGTGTAAAAAATAGTTCAACGTAAGCAAAATATTAACCCGAAATCAAATTGTATTATCTCCAACAATAATAACTTACAATCTTTAAATTGTCTATCACCGAGAAAGGTGGGATTTAAAGGGGATCTAGGCCTACCCCAATTTTCGATGAGAAAGAATGTAAAACCAATAAGAAAAACCACCTTCAGTATACCCGACTGAAGTTGAGTGACAAGGCGTGCTAGTAGTGTCTAATGTTTCCTCTATTTATTTAAGACCAAGTCTTACTAGCCGTTCGCGTTATAAGCTGCTACCTCTGTTAACATGATCAAATAAGAGGGAACATATTTTTTTAGAACATTAGACAGACAATACATACAATTATATCTTGTCAATCTAAAAATGGAATGAGTTTCCAGAAACGAGTCTGTTGATAGCTATAGCCTGCACATGCGTGACATTTTGCAACGCCCACTGAGATATACGATGGCATAGCAGTATGTTAACAAACACAGTATGTCTGGCTACATTGTGAGAGTGCAGGTGTGAATGAGGCAGTGAACACATTAAAACAATTGTATACATTGATTCAGGTGTTTTTCTGGCCAGAGTAAAGGGTGGTTATAAAACTATTTCCCACCATCCCCACCCCAATTAACTATTAAGGGCACCACCTACTAGAAGGAAAATATCCTCACACTACGATATTTCTGATGGAAACGTCAGCTTTAAAATGACTAAAAAACAATTCCCAAATAGGCTTTCTAGTGGCATTTTAAAAATTACCATTTGTCAAAGGAGGGCTGGATCTATGTTTATAAGTAGAACTATTTACTTTAATATTCGAATGGCACCAATTTTTGTTGAACGTCACCTAAAATGAGCTAATTTAATTTTTTTCATTCTTATTTTTAATAATAAAACTTATAATGCAGAGTTTTTATTCTTATCGGGTCATGTTGGTACCTTTCATCTCCATTTTGGTGAGAACCATAACATATATTTTTTTAAATGGTCGCGTCTTGTTACTGTTGAGATTCAAACCTCGATTTCTTTATTACCAGAAATCTAGTCTCATACCAATTTTAAATAGCAGTAACCACAGTAGGTTACTTTCGGTGTTTCACAACCAGCAACGCCGGTATCCTTTCCCATTGGTCGACGGATTACTCGTCACAATACGATTGGATGGCCGTTTTGGAATCACAACAAGCCTAGAGCTTTACCGAATTTACTACATCCGGCTGAGCCAATGGAGTGTGTTATTCGTGGGTTTATGATCCAATCATCGATCAGAAAATTCACAACACAGGATAGTGGAGGGTGCGTGTAAAAACGTCATCAGTATAGAGACTACTTACGGCGGTATACAAGAATGTATAGTGAATGCTTAGTGGACCAATAGTGTGGTCCCAAGCACACTATCGCTCCAACTTTTAAACTATAGTGACGCAAACAAACCCACGCTATTGTCTCACAAAGTATTCACTTAGTCAAGTTCTTGTGTAACGTTAACTTACAGTTAGTTACAATTGGATCCATCCCATTATAATGTTGATACGTAAATATCAAGAATTCATACCACCCGCTCAATAATTCCGACCCAAATAGAATCCCTACAATGGTACTATTCTCTGTTGTAGTCCCTGTAGGCTAATACGGAAAGATAATACGACACAGTATATTTCATACAGTACAATCTTCTGTAATATTACACTCATAATTGTTCAGGAACTTACCTTTGAAATCTTCTATCACTAGCCGCCACCAAAGCTGACCTACTCCGTGCAGCCATGTGGAGAATGGGCCGAGCTAACGCAAGTCTACTGTCAACACGTGATTGCTCTCAGTCTGGTCAGATAGAAACTGAGGCGTAACGACATGGAGTTCGATAGAAGACAACAATCCACCCGCCCCCTGATGGCTGTTTGAAGAACTACCCCAAACATCGAATGATCGTCGACTTGTTCTAATATTCTGATGGAACAACCCTACAAAGTGCCTACGTGACCGAAGACAGCTAGCAACTACGTGCTAGAATTACCTCCCCTCCTTTCCGTGTAACGAAACTCACTATATAACAGGCTGTATGTGTCTGCAAAAATGACTATCTATCAATCCGCGAACGAGGGCGGATGACTATCTATCATTCCGCGAACGAGGACGGATCATTGTCATGGACCTGGACAATGATCGGATACACATTCATATATACTAATTGGAAAGTAACTATGGCGTCTACTTTTCATAGACTCTATTTATTTTCGGCTTATAAATTTGTTGTATTAGAATCATTATTTTGTTTTTCGTGTAATATTTAACTTTTCTCTTTATCTCAGTCGCTTAAATTTAACTATTATGTCGCCACTTAGGCGCGGTATCATGTTGGTTAGTTTAGTTTGATTTCCACCATTGGTAATTTTGTATTGAGTGAATTTAAATGTAAAATGTTAAAATGTGTGGACTTTTGTATTTTGCTATTTCACGCGACTGTAGAAATAAAATCATGCTTGTTATTTTTTTTATATAATTTAAATTTGTTCTAAATTTCAATCTTTAGTTTTGTCTAAGAGATAGTTAGTCCCGGGAGGTTTTGACTTGAGTCTGGAAGTCAAACTCTCGCGTTATGTTTTGTAAATTTCGTCTTGTAACTTGTAATTGTTTGAGGAGCCCATCAGGCAAGAATATTTAATGTTTGTTTCTTTTTGTGGATATCTTACTTCACTTCACTTTTGGTAGTTTAACTTCTCTGTTGATGTTAAAAATCTACGTAATTTTGTGTCTCTTAAAGCACACCTTTAATAAATGTAAACATGGGATGTTTACATGCTGCGCTTCACGTTATTATTTTCAGCATTATTCAGAATGATACAATGAGACCACTGTACTTTGCTTTATCTACGTTTATACTGAATAAACCATCTTATTGTTATATTTTTAATACTGCTTATATTTTCCCTTATGTAGATTCACCTTCTCCCTTTTATTTAATTGTGGTCGTTAAGTAGAAGGCACTGGAGACGGTGTAACACTTGCATACGGCCCTTAGTGCCTTTTCACACGAGAAATATTTTATCGCGAGATGTTTTTGTCGCGTGAATTTTATCCACTGAGATGCATTGCTTTAAATGGGAGCGTTCACACAGGGAGGGAAAATATCGCGCAGTAAAATTCCCGGGCCACCAGTATAGAACAATCGCTTGTATCTAGCGATAACATAATTGGTCGCGCGGGAAAAATATCACACATAGACCTTGAGATACATTGAGTAAAATGTATACTTTCAGACGAGAGGGAATAAATCGTGCGATTAATATGCTGTTAGATCTCTTTCGAAGTAGAACGTAACGTATGACAATAAATTGTGATAAGAATTGAGCCTTCAGTGTATATTGTTGGTTTTTATATGATTAAGATACAATAGTGTTTTTATGCACTTTTCAATAATTACATGTATTAAGTTGACATGCATAGTTCTTTACCTTAACGTAACTACCACTTTTTCAGATGGTGTGATTGCATTTCTCATAATTTATCAGCTTTAAGTAATCTTGGTGACAAACAATGTAGCAATTCATAAAATGTTACCATAGACATGCGACAATACTTGAAAAACTTACTGTCATACTGGCATAGTCCACCGAAATATAAACTAAAATCACCTTCAAGTAATCTTTTAATTATAGGGTGTACCCAGAACCACCTTCTTTTTTGTCACTCTGCATAACAAAAGGTATGTAACAAATTTCTAACCTACACCACGTCAAAAGTACAAGTGAACATGGGAAACAAGCGGGATTTTCCCTCTCGTCTGAAAGCAACGTCAGAATTGATCACGCGAATAAAAGTTCACAAGTACCTTTCATGTGAAAGGGCACTTATACCCGGCGTTTCACAGGAGATGGTTCAGCCCGCCACACTTCTTCCTCATCGGGTGTTTTAGTTACTCGTGTGTATATGATCCAATCAGCGATCAGGCGTGTCACAACACATTATAGTGGGGGTGCGTATAATTACGTAATAAGTATATTGTTCGCTTAGAGCAACCTTTTTTTTTTTACAACAATTGGTTCAGCCCCTACACTTCTCCCTCCCCTACTCACTCTCCAGCCCACCAGACTGGTTATAAGCAGTTCGGCCTGGTTCTTAAATTCAAACTCTATCAGTAAGAATACAAGATATTTTGAACTAGCTTTTACTATGGAACCTGGTTATAAGTTCACAAAAGCAGAAAACGTTTCCAATATGGTTATGAACTTGAAAAACATTAGCTGTTTATTGAATCTTAAACCTATCAGAGGGGTACCTTATGAGGTGTCAGAGGGCGCTTTATTATAATTTCATGTTGGAGAAATTGTCAACCTCATCACCAACGTTACACGAATAGCTAGGTCTTACGTGTGTTTAGTTATAATACTTGTTTCATTAATCGTACGAGACATTCATAGTCTGCATCATGTCTACAAAGGTTGCAGAGGGTATAATCAAAGCGAGTAAAGACATTAAACGAAAATACAAACAATTTTGAGATGCATGACACGGGTGAAATATCAAGACGAAGAAACCTTTAAACAGATCCCTAAAAATGAACATGACAGAAAACAGTGAAAATGACTGAGGAGGATTAAGAAGAGATTGCAGAACAAATATTTATTTCATACCTATATTCATACACCTCAAGCACGCTCTGATAAAACTTATGGTTTGCGTTACTATGCGAACACGACCAAGATCGGGGGTACACATGTTATGTTTTATGAGAGTGACAGTACTGTAATTCTCAATAATATCGTAGCTTCTTACACACGGGGACTTATGTAAATACTTTTCAGAAAAGAGTCTATGAATTACACCAAGGGTCTAAAGGTGTACATGTCTGTGCTTGAAGAAACTAACGTACATCGAATAAGGAATTGACCTTACAGCCGTTTCAAGTTAAGAACAGGATTGAAATATAAATGATCATAAAACCTATGTTCTAGGATTAGCTTGAGGGAGGTCTATACAAAACGGAAAGAGGAAGAGGGCTAGATTATACCTATTGGTATATAAACGAAAGAATTGTTCGCTCAATTAAGACTCTTACATGCATCGACCAGAGCAGGTGATTGAGCACATGATAGCGAAATTGTTTCCATCATCGAGGAATTGCGCGTGGCTGGAATAATTGTTTAATCATGTTTGCCAGGGAGGATATTGCACGTGAACTTCATCGTCCCGCAATAAGTCGTTTTGTCAGAAGACAAATTAGTGTACGAGGATTGAACGAGCTACTACAGGCTGATCTGGTAGAGATGATAACTTACTCTAGATCGAATAAAGGATACAATTACATTTTCACCGTCATTGATGTGTATTCCAAACGGGCTTGGGCTGTACCCATCAGGGCTAAGACAGAGTGAGAACGTCACTAAAGCTATGCTGTGCGTCTTTATACAGGTGATTGCGTCATCTGCAGTCAGAGTTTTATAGCGCGGATTTCAAATCTCTCATGGCAAGAAAGACGATCCCTCATTATTTTGACATACAGTAACGTCAAATAAAGTGTCGTAGAACGATTCAATTGAACGCTCAAGAACATGATGTGGACGAGATTCACGTCAAAAGGATCGTATCGATGGATCAATATGACCGATTTTTTACTCGAAAAGTGTAATCGAATAGTACGCTGGACTATCAATATGAGAGCAATATACGTAAAGGACGATAGTCTTTTACGTAACTTCCTACACCCTAGCTCAGTTAGTGATATATATGTCTATTGAGCTTAAGGTCCCGAGGTTCGATTCCCAGCATGGTCGAAAAACTTATCATTGGTGAAATGTGGGTTTCCCCTTACAAAGTGATGAATTAACGGCCGGAGGCTGGGTGTTGTCTCTGTTATAGATTTAAGTTAGTTTATAAGTTATGTGCTGATATAATGAGTCGGTTCAGAAAGTGAACATTAAATACCTCAAATAAATTAAATATTATGTACCGTATATTTGCAAGCTAAAACGATCAATCATACACCTAACAATTTTAAAATCGGAGATATGGTTCGTATCAGTAAACACAAGGAAGTTTTTGCAAAAGGGTATACCGCAAAATTGTTGGTAGAACTGGTCAAGATACGTAAAGTTGTCGAGACGAATCATAAGACCTATCTACTAGAAGATATGAGAGTTTAACCTATAACTGGAGGATTCTACGCCAAGAAGCTTTAAAAGACAACCTATAACTGGAGGATTCTACGCCAAGAAGCTTTAAAAGACATCACATCTGGACGTATTTCTTGTAGATAAGATTATTAGAGCGTGCTGAAAATAAAGCCAACGTCAAGGTGGCTAGGTTTCAAATCGTCACATAATTTGTAGATCGATGCGGCCAACATCGTCTTGGGAGGGGAGAACCACTTCCACTACCCCTCTCAATGAACATATAAAGGTGCGCGTGAATGGAAAGTGTCATCATATTCGAGATGTTCAAACAATTGGGGTACTGCTTGAAAGATTTGTCGGGAGTAGATATTTATGGCGATGAAATTGCGTATTTCCTAGAGAAGGATGAGCGCGGGTATATAATCGTGTAACGGGTCACTCCACTGGCTGGAAATCCATTATCCAGGTATGTGGGAGTCTAGCCAGTCCACCGAGAGCTGCAACGATAGCTGCCCCATATCCAAATTGAATAGTGGAGAGAGCCCTGAAATCCTGCGTATGCATCACGTCGAGGATCACGAGGTGGGCCTTCTGGATGAAGACAAATTGTGCGAGTCATTGGCCCATGTCGAGAAGGAGTACGACAGGGTCAAGTACTTGCGGGAGCTTGATAAGTACTAAAGTTATAATGTGCTTCGGTTTGAAGGGGAGGAGAAAGAAGAAGGTGAGAGTGATACTTCCGATAAACCCAACTTTGTCGAGCTCGAACTTGTGGGGAGAGTGATTCTGCCGGGGAAAAGCTTTGTCATGCGTATAGACGTATGTTTAACGCCTCACAACGAGGACTTACATATCTGGGGGGG
>CABFWB010003127.1:54700-67479 GCA_902151455.1 Timema bartmani
ATATATATATGAACCCTATACCTTAGCTTAGCCAGTAGCGTGTTTATATACTGAGCTAAGGGTCTAGGGTTCGATTCCTGACATGGCAAAAAAAAGTATTATTGGTGAAATGTGGATTTACCTTACACAGTGATGAATTATGGCCCTACGATTACAATGTGACGAGAAGCCCGTCCGCCAATGGGAAAGGTCGCTTGTTGTGGAACACCGATAGTAACCTACTAACCACAATGTAGGCTACACTACCAAGAAATATATTATAAAGCATTCATTTGGCTGCTTGTACCCTGTTCATCTTCAATGTTTGGAGATAATTAACTACCGAAACCCACATCAGTGGCGGTCGTGTTAGAATGGATTGCTGGTGACGGAGAGATCGGAGTTGAAGTCCCGGTTGGGTGTCTTTTTTCCAAAATTGTTTTCCACTTTTTCTCTAGGAAAAGGCTGGAACATTTCCTCTAAAAGGTTACCTTCCTCATTCCTATCCCATTATTGGAATTAATGTATTAGCATAAACCTAACATGTACTTAAGACGCGTATGAGAAAAAAATAAAGGCTACTAACTGCATTGGGTTGAAGAATCTAATTTTTGTTTAGTGAGCTGTGTCATGGTATCCGCTGGTAAACCACGCGGTTTCGTGTTTCTTTCATCTGAAAATATTCAAGAATCAAAACTCGCAGTAGACTTGACGCGCGTTGAGAAATTAAACTGAAGTGAAAATTTGTTATACCTATTCAGAATGAATTAGTTCCATCTAAATACGCTTCAGAAAAAATTAAATCTAATATTTAGTCTCATTTCTCTGATTAAGTACGCAATTGAGGATTCACACATTGTAATATTGCCAGACCACAAATAAGGCCTGCAATCCATTTTATAAGAATACCGGTGACCTGGCGGTCTAGGGGTAAGGTGTCGGACTTCTGTGCTGGGGGTCCGGGGTTCAATCCTCGGTCCCGGCACAGATTTATCTGATTGCCAAACCCTTCTTTCACCTCTGACAAGACGTGTATTAAACACACCTTGTGAATGTGTGGAAAGCCAGGCCTCCACCGTGGTTCGGATCCCACGTTAAACTGTAGGTCCTCCATTTAATCTCACAATCACCCTACCATTACACATTAGCGTAAGTGCGTATAACCCGAACGGGTAGTAAGACGCGGTGCTAATAATAATAACAATAATAATATATGAATACCACAATACTACAATTGGTTTAGTGTACAGAACTTATTTGCCATACAGTGGTGAAGAAGCCATTTAAGACAGAAAATTTAGTACTAGCCACTAAAGTGCCAGTGTGCTGGTATAGAGAAACAGTATGAAGAAGGTGAAATATGAGAATCTGTTATAAATATGTAAAGGTGAGCAAACAGGACAAACCATCAGACCTGGAAGGAACTCTTACCACTGAGCTATGTTGGGAGGGGTGATTGTTATCTTGACTAATGGTCCAAGATGTAGCCCCCCCTAAACCTTCTGGCAGGCGGGAGACGAGCACGAAACGAGGGGCTCAGCCCTCCCGGAGCTGTGACATGAACATCCCAGTATGTTCAAGGTCACGGGAATATGATGTTTGCCTGGTTGGTCATTTCTGAACATATAGATGGGAGGTGAAAATTTTTCACTGTGGAAAATGATCCTTTAATTTTTACCGAAAATTTTTCTACCTATTTAAAAGAAATGAATGCAATCAAGATATCCCAAGTTTTCTCCTATGTTTAATATATCCCAAGAACGTTAACACCAGAAATATTATACAATGAATTTCCATAAAACAATATGAAAGATTACTGTTTTCTTCTCACACGTATCGACTACAGCGCTTAGTGGTTGAATGTGTCACTAACGTCGGGTCTACTGTAGACCAGTAGTTATATTAATACTTCAATTCAATATTATAATCAAAACCTTTACGAAAACACCCATTGGGATTCAATCATCGAACATTTTTATCGGGAACTTTGTTATCTCTACAGTGGCAAGGTCGGAAGGAATACGATGGTTGATAACGTTAGGACTTCTAGGACGATGATAAGAAGTCGCATCCTAATCAGGAGAATATCAACTAACTCTAAAACAAACACTTCATTTATTCCAAGACATGCCTTTTTTTTTTATAAAACCGCGCCAGTTTGGCTTGTACGCCTTTGTACTAATTATACTAATGTGTTAGGGATTGTGAAGGTTTAATTTAGAGGAAGAGCACTCAAATTTGCGTGGCGAGAGAGTTGAAAACTATTTAGGAAAAACCCCTCGGTGCATCCGACCGGGACCAAACCCCGATCTCACCGTTTTCGGCAGTCTAATTATTTATTTGGTTACTACAACGGTCCCTACGACGAACCCTGACCGCCACGCAGCATCACGTTTTAACTTTGACCCGGGAGATTGGGGGTCCAATTATCGGCAGGGAGCCTACACTAGGGGGTATACATTTGCATTAGCGGGGCTTCAATCCTTTCCTCAAGATGAATATTATAGCAACGCTTTACAAAGTCACTTTTCTCATCCTACGCCCTTAAGGTAGAGTGGAATGGGGCGAGATAAAAGGACGGGGTTTTTATTTTCAGTTTTTATAACAAAACTTTTTTTGTTGTTGCCAAACTAAATAAAATATTGCTCCAGTAGAAACAGAGCTTAATTTTCTTCACGTTGAGCTCTACCGCCGAGGACGGGGAGATCGAGGTTCGAATCTCGGTCGGGTGAACTGGGGGTGGTTTTTCCCAAATGGTTTTACACTCTCCCTCCACGCAAATGCGGGTTCACTTCCTCTAAATTCAACCCTCCCAATTCCTAATCCATTAGCGTAATTAGTACTTAAGCGTATAACCCGAACGGGTAGTAAGACGCGGTGCTAAATATTATTACTATTATTATTAATTTTCTTCACATGATGATATCAACAGTTGTTAAATATATGTCATGAGCGGAGTGGTATTTAACGACAAACTTTTTAAATGAAGAGAGAAAAAATTGTCATTAAAATCCAGGACAACCTTGACAGATATAAGAACTGTTGAAATCACCACGCGAAGAAAATTTAACTGTGTTTATACTGAAGCAAAATTTAATTTCTTTTGACAAAAAAAATAAAATTATTCGCTGTAAAAACTGACAAAACACTGTCTTTCTTGCGTCCCTTTCATCTTCACCTTAGGTTAGCTTTTGTCATTTTTGTATAGCCCTAATAGCCAGCAATAACCTTTTTATTCCTTACTACTTTGGGTACCTTTCCGATCTATTTATATATTTACACTAATGAGGATGAGAATTTTAAAAAAACTATACCTTGATCTATGACTTGACTTCTACTAGTTTATTTCGGGTCTAGTTAGTGCTACTATAGTTTACAGTTTTTTTCCCCATTACAAAGTTTTTTTCTTTTATATTTTTACAATTAGCCTAAATATCTTAAAATCTAACTAGCCTACCTTTCCCATACATCTGTATATCACCAGTTGGTCCGCCCCGGGTATATTTCATCCCCGGTACTCTACTCTGCTGGCACTCCCGCCGTCTACTGGATTATATCCCCAGAGCCGTCAGGAGATCCAGCAGAGAGGAGCATCCCCCTATCCGCCACCTGGGGAAGCGCCCTATCGGAGATGATGCTCCGCCTACTATCTATCAAAACCACATCCAGGGCTGGATCTTAAAACTAAACTTATAACTAACCTAAAATTATGCCATTGTGCAATATTATTACTCTACAATCCACATTAATTGTTGTCACACATTTCCTGGACGTCCAATTCTTTTCCCTAGACGTTCCAGGATGTCTGCTAACCACAGACAACCATTCCGTCTTCTTGACGGGGAGATCCCTGTCCACAAATTCCCACCATCACATGTTACCAAGTGGGGTTGGCGGCGGGATGAGAATAGGAAGGGTGAATAATTCTAGAGGTAGTTTTACCCATATTTACTTGAAGGAATAGTGGGAAAACATTAGCGATAATTAAACTCATTAGGCCGACACCTGTCCAGAATTTTTACACCGACCTCCTTGGCACCGACAAACCATACTAGATGATCCGGACATCTAGTCCACGTGTGCACCAGTGCGGAACCCATTAGTGTAAATATGCCAAAATATGCTGAGCAAAAAGATATTGTAGTTTAACAAACTGCAAACCAACGTCCCTATTTTAAACGACCCAAGAGTCGGAATACCTAACGTCCTAACCACTTGACCACGGAGCCGAACCAACACGTAATCAATAAAACTAAAACCTTTTCGTCTCAAGATGAAATGTAGAATTAACGACTTGTGGTCCTGTATTTGTGCAACAAGGTCCTGGTATTGGCATCTCGGGCAATAATTCAACAGTTCCCAGCTTGTATAAATTCGAGTTGGTACCACTGCAGGTGTCAGCCGACCCAAAGACACCCTAGCGGTGATAACATCGCTACACACGAACAGAGAGGCGTTGCTGATGCGACCACCGACCACGGCAAGTCTAAAACTGGACTCGCGGAGCTGAGTAACCATCATAGTAGCACTGTCGTGCCTAAACATTTCCATTGGGTGGGGGGTCGCTGGGAATTTTATTAATTATCTACTGACCTCTTTAATATACATAATGTATTAATCACAGCTTGTGAATTTGTGGAATGCCAGGCCTCCACCGTGGTCCGGATTCCACGTTAAACTGTAGGTCCTCCATTTCATCTCACAATCACCCTCACATTAGTGTAAGTGCGTATAACCCGAACGGGTAGTAAGACGCGGTGATAGTAATAATAATTTAATATAAATAATCTTGAAATTCCGTAGGGAGGTTCCTTTCAAGTCATAGGTATCCGATAAAAAGGGGTTTTGCGAAATTCAACTTCTAAAGGGGTAAATTGGGGTTGGAACTTTTTAAAGATACTATAGTATCTTACAAACCGCTTGAGCTGGAAAGATGAAACTTCGCAGGAATGTTCTGTAACAGGTCAGAAATCGTTTGGGGTGTTTTATAATATGTATATATATATATATACATACATATCTAGAAACCTTTCAAAATTGGTCCAATGAAATTCAGATAAGCAGAAGCTGAATTAAAGGCCAAAAAGTAGTGTCTTGTAGACGCCATCTTGAAACAAAATGGCGGACGTAAATATTAACTAGCCTATATGTAAACCGGACGTCCGAGCCACGTCCATACGAGATTTCAACGTAGTCGATTTAGTTATTGCTTTTGGATGAAAGAGAACAGACGGACAATTCCTTTTTATATATTATAATATTGCTTTTATTGCACACCAGTTTTAATTAATTGAAGAAATATAATCAAAATTTTAAAATTCCTGCTTTGAGGTGCACACGTTCGTGCACAGGGTCTACTGATTTTTAAAATTACCATTAGTACAGTATATAAAATATATATTACAAATTTGGAATATGGCTGAATTATCCAAAACATTTACACAAATATTATCGCTATCATACATGGTGTTCGCAGACACAAACGTTCTAATGACACTAAGCTATGAAGCTTTTCAATAATTAAACCAACGTCAAAATTTATTGCAGGGGTTTGTTTACTATATGGAAGTATCAACTTATTCAGGTTGTCTTTGATCATATGCATTTTTATTACGTTATTTTATAAACCTTATTTCCATTTTAATTTCCAATAAGAAAGGTCAAATAATCTTGATAAAAGTTAAATGTTAGCTACAGTATGTCAATGTCAATTTTAAACTTTTTATCTTCAGTTGTAAGATTTTTTTTTGTTATCAAATCCTTGCTCAATACCTTGAAATAAGGAATTGAAACATTTATATAAACTTCATTTTTCTTTTTTTCCGCAAAATGTTTGTTTCCATAGCTGTTGTCTACGCCTCGAGCTACTGGTATTTGTTTAATTGATGAGATTTCAGATTTACTTTCTTAACATGCTTTTAAAGTTTTGCTGCAAAGCTCATCGAAAAAAAGTATAATCAGAACTCTGTGCTATAAATGTTCATAGTGGTCAAGAAATTCAATTGAGAATTTTGAAGTTCTTCGCCTATCCCGAGAAGCTTCATAAAAATGAATTTCCATTTAGATTTTATGTATGGAAGACTAGTAGTTTTATTCATTCCATATCAGTGTGCACAACAGCAAATAACTCCCAGAATGCAATAATAGACAAAACTCAAGATTTAAGGAATGTGCAAAGCAATCTACTTTACATACAAATATTATTTGATCGACTATTACGGGTGCACTATGAAAACGCACTAATTCGATACCTCTATACAAGTCACCTGCTCTGGAAACACGGGCTAAAGCCCCCCCCCTTCCCATCCCACCCCTTTCTCTATGCTCTACTCAACTTCAGAGGTGGCGAAACATTATTCTAGGAAGGGTAAATTAGCTTAGCAAATTAAAAGGGGCTTTGATCCCAAAGCTAAAGGTGGTGAGGGTTGGGGTCCTTAGACGAATGTTTGAAAATATTATTTTCCCAGAAGATATTTGGGGTGGCCCTCGTCTGAATTTTTTTTGAAATTATACTTCTCTAAAAGATATTATTGGAGTAATACTTCTGCAGAAATTTCTTGAAATTGGAATGTCCCTATAAACTATTTAGAGTGGTTTTTGTCTGGACCGTTTTGGAAATTTAGATGCTTATTATAAAAGTTAGTTGAAGTGGTCTTTAATGTATCCCGAATATATTTAGAGTGGGCCTCTTCCAGCAAATTTTGGAGAATGTAATGCTCTCAAAATTTGTTTTAGCGCCGTGTCTTATTACCCATTCGGGCTATACGCTTACGTAATAACTACGTTAATGGGTCAAGGATGTGTAAGGTTGAATTTAGAGGAAGTGTACCTGCTTGTGCGTAAATAGAGAGTGGGAAACAATTTGGGAAAAATCACCCTCAGTAGGCCTACACCCGACAGGATTCGAACCACAATCTCCCCGTCATCGGGAGTAGACCATGCGACAACTGAACCGGTCTCTCAGATGGTAACTGAAATTGTCACCCTTGGAAATTTAGAGGATTGGATGCCTTTAGAAACTATTTGGAATGGTCTACACCCAGCAAATTTTGAAAAGTGGACGCTTCTAGATTATCATATTTATAGTGGTCTTCACCTGTATTATCTTATAATTAAATACCTCTCATCACTATTAGGAGTTGTCCTTCCCTACCAAAGTTTTGAAATTAAATGTTACTAGAAGCTATTTGATACAAGACCATTTTTAAGCTCAATAGTCGATAATATCAAAGGGGAGTGAAATAAATCTAAAGAAGGATGAGTTTATTTCAAGTTTATTTTATCCCAATCGGGAGGGGTACACAATTTATTTCACAAGGGGAGAAAGTTCCACCCCCTCCCTCCATTCTGTTATTCCACCTCTGCTGGATTTATATTCGTACTTTAAAAAAAAAAATCGTTGGTCCCTTTTACAAAACAAAATCAATGTATACGCAAATTAATCCGGAACTGCACACTGAAATGTTACGCCCATGATAAAATATTTAAATTGAACTTGATTCACTGCAAAACTTTCTTCACGTGCCAAATTTAATTTAATTACAAAAACAATAGACTCCGTGAAACATCCGAGCACTTCGAAACGAAGGAAAAGTCTGTACCAAACCAATGATATCAATGTGACAAATGCCAGTAAGTTCCTCCAGAGGAAATTTCAGCTGGTGGACTGGGCTTTCAATATTCCTTAGTATGGGTGGGCATTTTATTGCTTATCATGAATGTTTTATTTTATTTACTTTTTTTAAATTTGTTATTCTGGATCTTAGGGCTGAGCCCTGGCCCGGTACCATGGTACCAATAGTTCCCCCTCGTGGCAGGCCTGCCTCAATAATTTATTTAGAGTGATTTTAACCTGGTTTTTTTAAAAATTAGATGCCTATAGAAGTTATTTGAAGTTTTTAAATTGTAGCTAAAGTTAAATGCGTCCTTCTCTCAACAAATAATTAAATTTCTTGCATTATGTGTCAGTGCTTGCCTCATTGACAACAATATTTGAAACAACATCGAGGGTAGGGGGGGGGCATGGCTTACCTGCCCCTCCCCCTCCTCTGTAGGTATGAATATGCATGGTATAGATGTGAGAAGGAAAGTTTGCCTTAAAATTTTTCCGTAAAATGTTATTCCTCTTTATTTGGTACGAATGCACTTAAGAAATGCCAAGTTTTAAAGTTTCTTAATTTTTCCTAATGACGTTAACATCAGATACATTATAAAAAAAGTTACAATAAATCAAGAAAAGCTATTTCAGTTCGCTTATTACACTTATGTATCGACTAAAGCGCTTGGTGGTCGAGTGTGTTACTAAGGTTAAACCACAAACAATATTATGTTAATACCCCAATATAATAAAAGTCTTTACGAGACTTATGCCTTTCCTTTGAGATTTAAGCATCTTACATTTTTACCGAAATATTTTCTGATTGAAAATTTACAGCAAAATTTTAATATTTGGTTGTTGGCAGGTATACACCCTAAAACCGTATATACAGCCCTGGTAAATACACTCGCTTTGACCCGGTTGATTTAATGACCTAGCTTTGACGAAAATTGACCACTTGTAATCTATGAAATTGTGTTAATAACTAATAGTTTCACAAATAGGTGTAAAATAACGTTCGTACGCATGTATCTGTGTAAGGGTGGACTTCTTTTAATTAAATTTGATCCTCGTGACCAGGTGTCAGTTTTCAACCAGTTTTATTTTATTTTATTGTGTTAATAATTTTTTTTTTGAGTCCCAGGTCTTACTGTCCGTATGGGCTGCCGCATTTAATAACAATGATAGGCTAGAGTTGAGGAAGGTAGAATGCACAGAAAATGTACTCACATTTATGTGGATGTAGGGTAGAGAAACCATTTGGTAAAACAACATCCTCAATACACCCATACGGGTTTCGAACCCCGACCTCCCCCGTCAGTACTAAACCTGACTAGACGAATCAGATGTATTTTTCAGAGTGCCCACATACATGTGCATGTTAGTGTTGTTTTTAAAATCATAATACAATTTGAAAATAATTTATTACAAAAAAATTGTGTGAATTTCATTTTAGCACAAGAATATTTGTTTGATTGTACAGTTTACACCTGTTTATTATTTTACTCTAAACTTGAGCCAAATATAAATACGACAAGAAAGTAGCCCTATAATCCAAATAATTACATATCTATGCATAGTGTTCTACAAGAACGCTAACGAAAGCACCTTCATATCGAAAATTGTTTTACTTGAATAATCGTTCAAACTTACCGCGGACATGCTGTCGAGCAAGAAATGCCGCGCTAACAGTTTCAATTAACCTGGCCGGACCTCGAAATACACCGTCGCTCTAGGGTTGTAAATCATGGCCAACTTAACAACACTATAAATCAGTCTCCCAACAGGGGCGGCAGATCTGGCAACGCCGCCCAAACACTCTTTCACGGAAAGAGGAAGGGGGAGGCAACACAGAATCCATCCTGTGCTAGTCAGCCAGCGGTGGAAATCTGCTTGGTTAGTTCCGTAGAGAAGCAATATGAAATTACCTGTTTCTTTCTTACTCGTGTTTTGTGTTAAGAAAGCCAATGTTTCCGTTGAAATAGTCGTTATCTAATCCAGTTGATGTCTATTCTCAACTACAGGACTCGGTTCCATTCCAGTTGATGTTTTTTTTTTTTTTTCATTAATAGTTGGCCCTACGTTCAACACCCAAGCTATTCTAAAAGGTAGCGTTTGGGAAAGTAACTTAGAGGAAATGAATCATAGTGAGAAAAAATTACTTGCGTGGACTACTCCAAATAGTTTCTTTGGGCATCTATTTCCCAAATACCACCCAGGCAATGAATAGGTATTCTAAAAAGCTTGTAAGGCAGTGTTTCTATATCTATAACCTTTCTAAATAGGGGATTTCTTGATAAGCGTTCGATACAAATGCGGACCACCCATCTTAATATACGAAGCTGTAAATTATATTTATGTACGTGTTTATCAAGAACAAAAGACTGCAATTTTAATTTTACTTTGTTTCTAATGTACATTCTACAAGTCTTGTATTACTACTCAGCGGGCTTAACCTCGTGTCAAATCTTGTACTCTCTAGCACTTTTACATAATTTTTATTTTAGAGCACCTGGAACACCACAGCGGACCACAGTTTGTGAAAGAATGCTAATGGGGGCATCCAATTTTCCGACATTTGCCGGGGGAGAGAGTCCAGACCCCCAAAAGTCCTTTTTTACTTTTTCATATCAAGAGAAAATGTTGTAATCGTGAGAATGTTGGCCTCTGGATTAAGATAAATATTTTCGTTTTCTGTGTCCGAACCCAAGAAAGTTAATTTTACCGTTCTGTCTGTCTGCCCCTGGCTACAAATCTTAAAACGATTTGATGTATCCCTCAAATTAAGAGTAGTTCACTCATGGGCGTAGGCGTAGAAACCATCACTTTTCACAAATTTGCCAGGAAAGAACCACTTCAAATTGATTTTAAAGGCATTCACTTTTAAAAATTTGCTGAGTTGAAGGATGAGGACTACACCAAATAGTCTCTAGAAGTATCCTACTACAAAAAAATTCTGAGGAGCACTTTTCTAAATAGCTATTAAAAGAGTAGGCTATAGCTTCCAAAATTCTCCTAACGAAGACCACTACAACTAGCTTCTAGGTGCATCCAATTTTCTAACATTAACTGGGGGAGAGGAGGGTAGAAAGTACCTAAAAAACTTTTTTTGTTACTTGCCCCCTCCCCATTACCACTTACACAAAAAAAGTTTCACCAGTACTGTATAAAATAGCATTGTTCTTATTTCTTATGGTTAACATCATGCAATAAACCTACGATTTTGAACCACTCTCTCCAACAAAAAATTAAATTCTCTCTACGCCCATGTGTTTACTCAAGAGCAATTATTTTTAGTTACAAATTTTTCGAAATTGTTCTAACGATTTTGTTTAAAATTGATATATCGGACGTATTTGACCTCCCAAATAACAATGGGTATCCTACTTGGTTTTTGGATGAAAATTCACTAAAGGTTAGTGATTCTAAAAATTCAAAATATTTATAAAATGGATGTAACCATTTTGTTTAAACTGTAGGCCAGCGGTTCTCAAACTGGGGTACGCGAGCAGTTCTCAATAGAAGGTTGGCAAAATGACAAGGAAAACCCTAGTTGTAGGCTTTTACCGTTATCTGGCTGGTTATTTCCACCCATCTTTTTCCCCTATTTGCTCTCGGCTGGAGATAGATTTCTGAGAATTTTCAACCCTCTACTTGACACCTTTTAGCAGTCATCTTGCTTATATTTAGAGTAATTCGAGAATTTTCCTGAACAGTCATGACTTGGTGACATATTCTTTCTATCTCAACGATATTACTCAAACTAGCAACGCAGTTGTAGATATATATATATATCGGTGATCAGTAGCGTATTCTGAGAAAATTAATAGGTATGTTGTACTCTAAAAGTTGCAGGGGAAATTTGGGAGCCGGAGACCCTCAACCACCGTTGTTCAAGAAAGTCAAGGGATTATTTCTTCAAGGGAAATATTTGAAGATGTGTGCCTATATAAAGGTGGTTCTGCTTCCCAGATAGTCTGGAAGCGCCGGGAATCAAACCCGTGACCTCTGACTTAGTAGTCAGAACCTCTGACCACTAGACCACAAAGGCGGTCCTCAAATTGTAATAATATCTACATGGTTAGACATTTAAATAAATATTAATGTCGGGGTTAAGAGTGGTATGGGCACATTTCTGAATGCGTAAGAGAGACAGATCCTATTCAATTAGCCTAGTGTAACTAAAAGCACACAGTTAGCAATACTCAAAGCAAAAAATCATAAGAGTAAAATGAAGTGGTACCAAACGTCCATCAGATCTTGGTGAGAGGGAATCAGGTGGATTGTCCAATTCACGTTGCAATTAAAACTATTTCTTAAAGCCAAACTTATCTCACACAATGCTGCTTGGAAACAAACGAGTCTCCCAAATTGAGAATTTATGCTCCAGAAGCTATTTAGATGCGTAAACTCTGACTAACATAGGGGAGATTATCTCAGACTATTAATACTCTGTCGCTACCTCATTGGTTTATTGCTAAGATATTTACACATATCTTTTGCTGTAAGCAGTGGTGCACCCAAGGGTTAGAGGGGCAAACAGGATATTTACCCCCCTCCCCAACACCACAAATAATTTTAATATACATTTAAATATTATGAAGTATAACTAGAATATTTAGCATTGAAGATGTGTCGAATGTATAGGCTACATTGTAAGACCAGGCTTCTGACTTAAGCCTAATATTCAAAAGGTTTACCGTTACACACAAAATTAACAATTAAAAAAACACACAAAAACTAGCTTCAATACCATTTGCATTATTTAATCTCTTAATTACTTTAAAACTACTTCAAATAATTTCTAAAAGCATTTAATATTCATAAATATTCTCGGCCTTAAGGCTGTGCAACCCCAAACCCACTCTCTGCATCAAAATTCCATTCTTGCTACAGCCTTGATTGAATGCCTCCCCCAAAGTATATGGCTTGGTGCGCCACTGATTAAGTAAATTATATAAAAATATATTTTATTTTACTTCTTCCTTCCAAATCATCTTGAAATGGTGAAATTACGCTCCTGACTTCTGGGATTCTTTGATGTATGGTTATTATATAAAATCACAATTACTACTAATAAGTCGTTAAAGTAAATCAAAAACTAAAAGAACACTATTAAAATTCCACGAATCCTTTCTACTAAAGAAAAACAAGAATTACCATCAACTACGATTAAAGTAGCCCCGTCGCCCGTTCCCCCCCC
>CABFWB010003127.1:76267-87046 GCA_902151455.1 Timema bartmani
TGATGACCGGCACTGGTGGTCATACGGTCCGAAGTGCGACTACCGAAGGCAATGGATAGACTATATCTATATAGAAGTGCAACACTATACTGCGTCGTGAATAAGAAGACATATAATGTCTCGCCTAACTGAACGCTTGTGCTCTATCTCTATCGCTGCCAACAACCACTGCTCCTGTCGTCGTCCACGTGGATTTTCACCAGCATCGCGTGAAAATGTGGACTCATCTCTATCGAGGAGAAATAGCAACAATTGACTCGGTAATGAGAACATGTCTTATGTTATTATATATTTTTGAAACTAAAATATTGGATGTGTCAACTAAAGGAGTTGACGTTGTTTATTGGACTATTTAAATATTATTGTTGAGAGACTTTACGTAATGAACTTTATTCTGTGTAGAATCATATTATATATTTAATTGGTTTCATGAATAGTCAGATTTTCGTTTGCATATATCTTGTGTGAATAGCTTGAAATGCAGTTATCATTTATCATTGGTATTAATCCAGTTCTTAATGTTGTAACAAGAAAATTTTACATAGTAAAACTTAGGTTTTCTTTTACTAAACCATTATTAATAAGTAATAATAATGGTTAGGGTGTATTACCAAAGAATGTTTTCCTATAATCTATGTTCGCAAATACTTTCGCTGCTAGGATTGTCGAGGCCACAATGTTGATGTTGTTGAAAATACTTGCTTATTAAATGACTATTTACTTTAAAATCTCTGCTTATTTCCTTATTTATTTATTTTATGTTTCACATAGCTTATGCCCCTCTATACTCGTTATGTTGTTTACGGTGGCCTTAAACTACGAGGTAAAAGAGAGGGCGTAACAACTTTAGGACGGACAAGCTTCCGGTTTGGATAACTTAATCCAAATATAAGGAAAAATATTTTATCTAAAGAGGTGTAGAGTATCCCGACAACATAAAGTGTTCACTTGACTTAAAATTAGGGATTGCAAACTACTACAAAATTATTTAACTTCATTGTTGGCACGGGAATTTTGCCTACTAAAGAGAGAGAAAAATGTGTAATTTACTGAAACAGAAAGTTGTTATTACTACAAATACATTGTCCTGTTCCAAGGAAAGTAAATTATTGTTGGCGTTGGAGTTGGCTGTTTAACTGTTTAATGCCTTTGTTAACTTTAACCAACCTAACTAATCATAATAATTTATTTAGACACTTTGATAAAAAAAAAATAGTAGTGTAATAAATTAATTCAGTTAAATTCCAAACAAGATATGTGTGCGTGTACCTTATGTATAATTATTTTGAACAAGGTTTTATTTACTACCTAAGAGTTGAAGCGAGATATTAAAACTTTGCTGATTAATGTACAACATGCTTGTTTAACTCCTTTACATAAATAACTATTGACCTTGATTTAGGTAGGGAACCCGTAATAGAAGGCCTTGTTTTGTACCAGAATCCTACTATATAGTAGTAATTTAGTATGATAGACGACCTTATAGAACTAACGGACGGCATTTTATCCTACCAAAACACTAATATTCATTAGGATTCTGGTTCGAAATAGGATCTTCCAGCAACTAACATTCCTTGTTTAAGAATTACATGGATTTGAATTTGTTCAAGATAAGAGATGACCGAGAAAACATTTTATTATTTATCATTTGTATCGTCGTACCTCATATAATATACATAGGTTCACAAGAGAAAGATAATTTAAGACGAGTGCGTATGCGATGCACACCCTTTACGTTGTCTTCAAACTATCCCAATCATTCTTGAAATTTAACTTAATAGATCTAAGAATCAAATAGCCAAAGCTATTATATTTGTTTTAGTGATGATTTACTCGCATCTAGATATCATATTTTGAAAATTAAAAAATGACACCTGGACACGGGACTCGAAACCGGGACCTTTGGCTTAATATGCCCAATACTCTAACCACTGAGCTATCCTTATAATTGTACAAGTGGTGGCAATAAGCCAGCTATCGAGTCGTTATCTGATAGCTCGTGATCTTAATAAATCACACATTTGTAGCCGACGATTTCCGCACGTCCATCATAGACTCTGCCTTAAAATATGAGTGAAGAATAGCCCTGGGCACAGGACGATTCTTGGACAGCTCAGTGGTTAGAGCAATGGCGTACTAGCAAAGATCCCGGGTTCGATTCCCGTGTCCAGACTCCAGGTGTCTTTTTCAGTTTTCAGAATTTAATAAATCTAGTCTAACATAAATATTAGTAGCAACGTTCTAAAGCGGAGAAAAGCTAAGCTCTAAAAGCAACAAGTAATTTTTATGCGGATATTTTAAACATTATATTTTTCCCTCGCCGTGTTTTACTACCAATTGTCGGGGATATAGGCATTTTAATTTCGTTAATGAAGTAAGGATAAAAAAATTGAATTTAAAGGAAGTGTACCCACATTTGCGTGGAAAACCATATAATTAAAAAACACCCTCATTTCATCCAGCTGGGATTCGAACCCCAACCTCCCCAAAATCGGAAGATCAGACCATACGAGTCTGATGCCTATGCCTTCGTTTCCATGAGTGGGGGGTAGCTTTATAATTAATGTTATTCACATTAATATATATTATTTAAATTAATTTTTTTTAATATCAGAAAGAAGCAAGATCAAACATAGAACAACAAAATTCAAACTATAGGACACTTATTTAATTTTTGAATCGTGAACACAGCTTCACAATGAAGTCGGAGAGGAGGGGGTTTGATACATTTAGCGTGTTTCCGCGTCATTAGGTTGGCAATTCCTCGGGACTGTTTAAATCAACAACAGCCGTCTTGTTATATTATTGTTGGTGAGGGGCGGCAATTATTATGCTAGTACCATTCCATCAACAATGTCACGGTTGTTCGACTTAACTTGTCTTCCTTCACCGGAACAAAGGTAATCCCAAATGCGATTAACGAGTCTATAAATTAACATAATACACTACTCTGTCAATCTTTGTACAATGACGCAACACTCTAGCTGGAAAAGGATTCATTCCTTTATTTCATCGTTGCAAATGCTCCCGCCAAAATCAAAACTCGTAATTATTTTACAATCCGATAATGGGAAAAGTGTATGCAACAATAAAAAATAAGACTTGTTTTGCTTTAAAACACGAATTAAAGAATATTTTAAAAAATAAAATATTTACTAATTTGCTATCCACTTCGGTGGGCACGCAGACTAAATGTCAGGCTCATCTAACACTACTTTTACGGTGACGGGAAGGGGGGAGCTCTGATAACAGCTGTATGTATTGATGGGGTTTTTTTCCACTCTACCTCCAAACAAATGCAGGTACATTTATTATAAATTATACCTTACACGTCCATAGCCCATGTTGTGGCTAAAGGCGTATAGCCTGGACGGGTAGTAAAACGTGGAGCAAAAGATAAATAAAACTATGTTCTAGTGAGCTTGAACTGCTCTGTGTTTAGAAAGTAAAGTCTAGAAACAAGCAATGTGGGCACCTCTCCAAACCAGGGCCATATAACACACATCCTGCCATGCATGATGCGGTGCTAGAGTTTTATTGGCCGACAATATTTACAGCGCATGGGGGGGGCCCAGTTTCCTGAGTTTGTCAGTTATTTTTACAGCCCAGTGGCGTACCACGAGAAGTAGGATCGGGGGGAGGAGGTTTTACACCACAACCCAAACAAGCCTTCATCGGTTTTACAGGGTGACAGTTGTTTACAGCGGGAGGTTGGCATGGGGATTATAGGCCACGCGTGGAGCGGCGTCACCAATGTTATCCTGTTGGAGACAAGACGACAAACCGCCACTGAAAGATTCCGGGTTCGAATCCTCCACGTGGAGGCTAGTCTTCAAACTATGCGAGGGAAAACGAATCTGTGGGGAGGGAGAGTAGGAGACCTTTTTTTTAACATTCACAATACACCTGAACGGGATGTGAAACACGACCTTCTTGCTACTGGCAAACCAGACTAGATGAACCTGACACTTAATCCGCGTGCCCACCGATACGGGACACTCGCAGTTAGCTATAGTAAGAACGAGATAAATAAGTTATAAAAACTATTTTATATACTCATACGTCAAGTCATGAGATCTGCAGATGCCACTTCTGATAGACGGTATTAAAGGACATAAAATGATGCCAAAACTTTGAAAGTAAAAATAATTTTCTTTTGTTATAAAATGTATAAATAAGTTTGTGGAGGTCCTGGGGCTTCAGCAGCCCCAACACCGCATTAAATTAGGTCTTGATAGTATCCAGCAATAGGTAATTATAAAATAATACAAATATGATAGTAAAAGTGTTATCAATGTCGCAAGAAAAACATGTTTGTATTTTCTTAACTGTCCCGTCTGCCGTGTTCTGGGAAACAATATACGTAGTAGCATAGGTAGGAACCAGGTTCGAAGCTAGTCGGAGAAGTTCGGGAGTGTTCGGCCGACTCCGCCACTACTTGTTTGTTTTAGCAAGTTACGCAAACTGAATACCGGGCAACTCCCTCAGACGCAATGGAATGTTGGCTTGACGAAAGCCAGTCAGATTATGCTAAGATTAGGGTCAACCCACCTGCGATTAAAGAAGAAACCCAATTTGTGATCCACTTACAAAGGGGGCGACAAATACAAACACAATAATGATAGTGGCAATTCTTTTGTTAGGAAGAATAAGGTTCGTTCAGACATATTGAAGAGTGTTAATTTCTTTATTTTTATGGTTTGATAGATCTTATAGCTTTTAGAGTTGGTATCTTAACGAGAAATACTCTGGCATTTCGCCTCCCCAAAAACTACGTTTTAAATTTTTGTATAAAAAAACAACTAAATATTAAGAACTATGCGTTAGCTATTTGAATTTAGACTATTATTATTATTATTATTATTATTATTATTTAGCACCGCGTCTTACTACCCGTTCGGGTTATACGCTTAAGTACTAATTAGACTAATGGATTAGGAATTTGGAAGGTTGAATTTAGAAGAAGTGAACCCGCATTTGCGTGGAGGGAGAGTGGAAAATCATTTAGGAAAAGCCACCCCAGTTCACCCGACCGAGATTCGAACCTCGATCTCTCCGACCTCGGTGGTCTAGTTCAACACGACTGAAGCGTTAGCCAACTACGCCACCGAGGCGGGTGAATTTAAACTAAATATTCGGGAAATATTATCGTAAATTTTTATTAAAAATGGACTTGCCAAACGTTAAAAAAAAAAAAAATCTACCGAGTTGTGTAAGATTCTCGTTTCATTAAATGATCCGACTTTTTAAGATGACATTCACTGGACCTAAATTCACAAGACCTAAAGTTTAGGATATATAGTTTCAGGTCTTGTAAAATTAGGTCCAGTAAAGTTAGGTCTTATGAATCTTAGGTCTAGTGACTTTATGTACACTGATGTAGTTTTAGGTCTAGTAGTGTTAGGTCCAGTGAAGTTTAGGTTTTATAAATGTAGGCCTAGTGAAGCTAGTAGCTATAAAATTAGGTGTAATGAAGTTAGGTCTTTTGGGGTTAAATTCTTAAAGTGTTTAGGTCTTGTGGCACTGGGTCTTGTGCGGCTAGGTTCAATATAAAATCATTTATATTTCATTATAATATTCGAGCCCAGCATGCCCATCAAATACATCCCAATAAAACAATCCATTACCCCTTGTAAGCTATGATATGACCTTAATGATGGTTTGGGAAATGGTACCCCTCCACTGGAGGGACACAATAAACAAGCTAATAAGTGGGGGTGAGTTTTTGGCTTTCATTTTTAATCACTATGCTCCTAATTTCTTTATAAATTCATTGTTCCTTCCTGCCACATAAGCATAATGTAGTTTTAGTTTTCATGTATTTATTTTTTTCTAGTTAAAAAATTGTATTAATGTTCATGACGCTAATTACCTATTTTGTGTCACCCTAATAATCTCACAATAACTAATGTGACCAGAAGAGGGACATATATGAAATTGTCTGCATAGCAAAATAAAAAGCGCCCGTTATTTTCATTCTTAAACTCATTGTCGAGTAGAGAAGGCCATGACAGATACAAGCGCGTGCTGAAAAGTAATGTCTCCTATTTATTTATCATCATAAACACACGTAGGCGTACAAACTAATATCCGTTCAAATATCTAGATTTTGTCGCGTCACGAGGCCAAGTTTCCAACCTTTGCCGCTAGAAGGCTCTGAAATACGGTCGTAAACATGGCGGATTGTAACGCGAGTATGTCAGTGCGGATGAAACAAGGTACAATGATCGAATTCTTAACTGCAGAAAACATGTCTCCAATTGACATTTATCGAAGAATGACGGTTGTTTATAGATAGGAGTGTGTAGACATCAGTAGGCCAACTGTCCACACGTGCTAACGATGGAAATATCGAAAGGGCCCCACTCAACCTCTGACAAACAACGGTGCGGAAGGCCACAAACGGCTACAAATGAGGCTCACCGGAATCGTGTGGATGAATTCAATAAATAGAATCGCCATATTTCTCAATAAGAACTGACATTTCAACTGAGTGATTGCAGTCATTGATTGCAGATCTGGGTTATTGAAAAGTGTAAGCGCGATGGGTATCTCAAATGCTCACTCCCGAAATGAAACAGAAGCGGGCGGACATTAGCCAACAGTTTTTGCTGCGCCATGGACGTGAAGGCGACAAATTCCTGGATAAAATCTTCACGGGGATGAAATCTGGGTGCATCATTTTGAGCCAAAGAACAAGAGAATGTCTATGAAACACCGCCACAAAGGATCGCCGGCACCAAAAAAAATTCAAGAATGCAGCGTTAGTGGGCAAAAACATTATCGCGGTTTTCTGGGATATTATAGGTGTGGTACATTTAGAATTCATGCTTAGAGGCATAACCATACATTCTGAAAGTTACTGTGAAACGCCGAGACAATTGAAAGCACGGCTTCCTAGAGTTCGTCTTCAATCGAAATAGAAATAAATCTTTCTAGGGTTCTATGAGACAACGAATAACAAGTCTGATACTCTGTTCTGTATTATCTTAGATGTCCTTCGCAGATTCAATTTATTGTTCCCTAAGCGCAGAGGCTGTGTTTTGACGGCGCTCAGAACATGGCGGGAGATTTTAGTGGGGTGGAGAGCAGAATGAAAAGGGAGGAACCGAAAGCTGTGTTCGCGCATTGCATGGCTCATCCTGAATTTTACTGTGCATGACATGGTAAATCAAATTTAAGGATGCCATAACACATTTAACCTGTTACAAAACATAATACATTTGGTCCGAAACTCTCCAAAAAAGGGTAGACGTCTTCAAAAACTTTCAAAGTCAGGTCGGTGACGGACTAGCTAAGAATCTGCGTCCCCTTTTCCCAACTCGTTGGACAGTTTGATATACATATCTTTCTTCCGTTCTCTCCCATTACAACAAACTCCCAAGCTTCACGGAGGAATTATCATGATCAGAAAAATCGGATGTTAATGACAAAGCCAATGAGTTTATCATTCAAATGTAAACCTTAAACTTTTTCTCTTACTTTCCTTTGCCTTGAAAAGTTTTCGGCCACGTGGATACGGTCAACATTGCTCTTCAAAGGAAATCACTGCACTTTCAGCAGGCCTCAGAAATTATTCCTACGTGGCTTAAACTCCCAAGAAAGTTCAGAGCGTGGTATGGAGCATTCTGGGACGATAACAAACTCCAATAAGAAAATATAAGTGTTGTACAGCGAGGCTATCAAGAAGGAGGATTCCTCGGACTTAGGGAACGAGGGGTGAGGTCGACACGGGTATTTATAGCCTCGATGTTCAACGTAATCCATTCAATAATGTTGTGACCAAAATCATCATCCAAGAACTACATCAGTACACCCAGTTGGGATTTGAACCTTGAACTCCTCGTTACAAGAAAACTAAACAAGGTGAAACTGATGCCTTTGTCCATGTGCCCACTAGTGTGGGTAATTAATACTCTAAGAATGTTTCAGGTCTACTGACGGTATATCTTGTGAATTTAGGTAGGGCCTATAGTAAATGATGTCTGGTTTTATGGGGTTAAGCCATGTGAGGTTAGGTCTTGTGGTGTTAGGTACAGTGAGGTTGGGTCCACAAAGAAAGTTTTATAAATTCAGGTCTAGTGAATTTTGGTCTAATGAAGTAATGTCCAGTGAAGTTAAGCAAAAGTGTTAGGAATGTGGAAGGTTAAATTTAGAGGAAGTATATCCGCATTTGAGTTAGGTAGAGTGGAAAACAGGAAAAACTACCCTACGTACACCGGAACGGGATTTTAACCTTTATCTCTCCGTCATCAGCAGTGCAGTCTATTGCGGAGTGATGCCTTAGACTATTCGACCACCGAAGAGGGTAGTTATTTATCAATAGGGGATATAAAATTTAAAAAATAATCAAAATTATAAAAATTAATAGCTAGTAGGAGGGTGATAGCTTTAAAATTACCCTCTCCGTACACTAGATACAAAGTGGCGTGCAGCAGTGGAGAAGATAGCTTTATTGTGTTTGGTGGCTCAATCCCAGATATATTTACTGTGCACAATGTAGCCACAATACTACGCTGATAACAGACTGCCTAGTTTTCACGGTTTCTCAATAAGCGTTGCGAAATGTCACGCACTCGTAGACCAGAACTCTCAACAAGGATTGTGCCCAACCTTGTTTGTGGAAACTCGGCGTTCCATTTTGAGATTGACAGAGTCAGAGTGAATTACCATTATTTTATACTGTATGTATCGAATGTTACATGATTTGAATACAGCCTTACAACTGTTTTCGGTGGTAACACTGAATACTAGCACGCCTCGCCACTAAATTATTCATGTTTTAGGTGAATTTGCCTGGATAATTTAAGGACCAGTGACACATCTATTTTAGATATTTTTACTGTGGTGGTTTTGAGGTGGATGATGATTTAAATAAAATAAAAAATATGTTATAAGTTAATAAATATCCTTCATAGGCATTCACAAGAAATAACTGGTTTTTTACCATTGGGGTATTGAACGTAAATTTTCTATGTATCCTTTGTCTACCCTGAAAGCTTACCTTTCATGAGGGTTCAGCATTTATTATATATATATATATATATATATATATAATTACCTAGATACTCATTTTAACGAAACCGTACACAAATATTGACTATATCTTTTACAAAGTCACCCGGAATCAAGCTACCGTAACTTGTTTGTGTGTGCAGGGCCGTATTCCCCATTATACACCATAGGCACAGTGACTAGGGTCTACAAATTTTTTAGGGCCTACGAAGGAAATAAAAAAAACTAGAGCATCTTCCCTGAAAAATAAAAAATATGCAACTAAAACGTCAACGAGAGATATATGTAGCTGAAAAAATAAACTTTCTTAAGAAATGTTACAAGTAGCCTACATTGTGTATTTCAATATATATAACATTGTAATATTGTAACATTTCTTAAGAAAGTTTATTTTTTTCAGCTTCTCGCTGCAGCAAAGTCGTTGAAAGCGTCTTCAACGTTCATATTCCAAGTAATATCGATCTCAATGCACTTAAGAGCCAAATACAATCTGTGTTCTTGGCTCATAATTGATAGAGTTCCTAGTTCTTACAGTTCCTGATTTACTTAAATTTAGAACATGATCTTTCTCTTGCATTTGAACCAATTACCGAAAGATAAATCCTTAAAGCAATATGCACATTTGGAATACTTGTAGAAAATTTATCTTTGTTATGAATTTGATCATTTCTGTTACTTATATTGTAACCTGTACAACGCAAAAAACATCACAAACTCACCATCCAAGTATTTTTTCTGACAAATAGATGTTGACTATTTGGCTTAGGATTGGACTTTTTGTCTTTTGGTAAAGGTTCGTCTGAAAGAAAAATGAAGGTATCATGTAATGTGCTATATATTATGTACTTTTGTCTTTTTTATGACTAGTACGTCTACAATACGATATAAAAAAATTGAATCTAAAATGGATCTTTTGCATTTAATTCTAGTATCAATTACTCCAGTGTTCATCAAATAGTCTCTTCCTTTTACATAATCAGCCTTTGCATTGTTTGTAATCAGAATTTAATGATAAGTTATTTTCATTGTTTCAAAACTTTCCTATTCATTTAGTCTTTTTCTCGAACATCAACCAAAATCAAGGACATACTTTAACAAGCGCATAGCTCAATTCAAGATTATTGGAGTGCTTTTTATTTATTCTATCAAATATTTTCAGAAGATTTTTACAAATGACTGCCATGAATGCCATTTATAAACTATTCAGACTCTTTTTACTGAACCTTTTGCTCCATTAACAACTGTTAGTTTCTGTTTTCACATTTCCAGATATCAAACAGCGCTTCACGGATTTCATTGTAATTTATTTTTCAATGATATTGCAGCATCGTAATGTCAGGCTACAAGGCTACAAACAATGTGTCAAGCAATTACTGTAGAGTGCCTAAAAAAGTAATTGCGGCTTTCTGTACACGTGGTTCCTTCATCTGTAGAGCTAGGCCACAGGCAAGGATATAACAGATACGTAGTCTTACGGGAGATTTGTTGCGCTCCTCGAGTCAGGTAGAACTTAAAATATCCAGTGATAATAGCGCTTCCAAGTGAGAATTCTTTAAAACAACTCACTTGCAAAATGTTCTTCGTGAGAAAGACAAACCGAGAGCTGCCTTCTCTCCAAGTACAATAGTCCAGGTAGCGGTAATCCCTTACCCCGCCTCCCTTCCATTTCATTGACCAAAACTTTCCCTTTCATTGACCAAAAATTTTCAAACAATTGAGTGTGTTGGACAGAAATATACAATGCCAGTGCTTCTACAGTTTAAA
>CABFWB010003128.1:0-35630 GCA_902151455.1 Timema bartmani
GAGGAGATACAATTCAGTCGCCTCGGTGTTGGTGTGATGTGTGGTGTTAGGGTGGTGTAGGATGTTGGGGAGGTGTACGTTGTTGGGGAGGTGTGCCGTGTTAGGTTGGTGTACGTTGTTGGGGAGGTGTGCCGTGTTAGGTTGGTGTACGATGTTGGGGAGGTGTGCGGTGTTGGGTAGTTGTGTAGTTTTAGGGTGGTGTATGGTGTTGGAGAGTTGTGCAGTGTAAGGGTTGTGTACAGTGTCGGGTAGGTGTGCGGTGTTGGGGGTGTGCGGTGTATGGTAGGTGTGCAGTGTTAGGGTGATGTTCGCTGTTGGGGAGGTGTGCAGTGTTGGTTTGGTGTACGCTGTTGGGGAGGTATGCGATGAAGGGTAGGTGTTAGGCCTACTAAATTGAAGAATCCACATCAACACAACACCTTTAACAAACCACAGAAAACTTTTTTCTAAGCCTACAAAATATCTTTGTGCTCAGAACCAATAAAAAGTAAAGTTTTACAATATAGTTTGTCCAAACCACAAATTACTATTTTGAGAAGATTACAAAATTATTTTATAATGTGTACTAAAAACCAATAACAATATTTTTTTGTTGATACAACAAAACATTTTGTTAAATTGACTTATACTTTGACAAATTTCTTTTGTAAACTTTACAAATCAGTTCTTTTTGTGTAAGCGAACAGACACGCTAGAGCCTGGGCTAGAAAGAGTGGGTGGTTAGGGAGTGTAGATCCTGAAGAGGGGATGGAGGAGAGGAGGTAATTGGATCACCGATTGATCAAGCTAGGAACTGTGCAATTAAGCTTTAAACTCGAAATCATTGTTAACCCCCAAAATAATCCTTCCTGATCCACCAATGACTTTCTCTAAGAGACTGCCACGCATGTGCATTGGGTGACCATAATATGATTTAGACGGTGGCGTACTCTTTGTGACATGTTTACACATACAGTGGGCCTATTTAAAACAAAAAGTATCCACGGTTAAGCCACAAACTGGTTAATATGCCCCCATACACCGTACACCTCCCCCACAAAGTACACCCCCAACACCACACACCTCCCCAACACTGCACACCTCCCCAACACCGTACACCACCCTAATAATGCACACCTACCATACAACATACACCACATACACCCCAAAACCTTCCACACACCACACAGCTCACCAAATATAGGGCCTACTGAAGATAATATCAACCCCAACATTACCAACTATCTTAACAATACCACACAACCTAATACTTTACTAACAGTGTCATTAAATATTAAAAGGTAGACTTACCGTTTGAAGTTAGCAGAATTGTTTCAATTTGTTCCTGCCAGAAAATCCTTCTATCCTGTAAACGGATCAAAATTTAATCACTGAAGATGCACCATATTATACGGTTTTGTCGCATGACGGTTATACAAATATGGCTAACGTCGTCTTCTGATGCTTCTTCCTTACGCTCCCTCTCCATTAAAGCGCATGCGTGCACCATTTGGATGCGCAGTGTTTCGACGTTTACCCTACGGCTTGAAATTTTCCCATACCGATGTATGGATTCTCACGGGTGTATAGATAGTGTTCAAGAGACTGACGGGAAAATTTCGATGCCCGTATGGTATATTCAAAAGTATGAGAGAAATACAATACTGTCATATGGAAAAATTATGATTAATTTTTACAGTTTATATTTTCGTATAGCTTGAAAGTTATTGGTTTTATAAAAATATGTTTCAAATAAAATAATTGTATTATAAACATTTAAACTCATAGTAATTTCATATCTCAAATAGTTTCGGACAGATGATAAAAAATTGAGAATTTACGCATCAGACCGGAACCCTTAAAGTCATTTTTCCGAAATATTGAGAGTAGCCATTTTGTTTGGAATATTTACAAATGTTTTGAAATGAAATTTAGTCAAAATCGTTAGAGCTGATTTTGAGAATATCGACTTTTTCTCTTTTTGCCCTTCAGTAAACTAGGTACCCTTAATTTTAGGGTTAGATATCCAATTCCAAAACCCCTAGGGGCAACCCTATTACAACCCTAGATACCAAGTTTTAGCCCAATCGGTAAAATAGTTTAGGCTCTAGTCAGAGGTACAGACAGACAGACGGAAATTCAAAAAACACTTTTTCGGATTCCGGGGGTTATGAAGCGTCGAGATTCATCAAAATCTCGAGTTCGAATTTTTTTTTGATGACCACAACACTTTCTCTACCTGTAGGATAGCGAGAAAGTAAAGTGATTGTTTTTAAAATAATATGCAAACATGTTAATAGATAAGGTTGTTGATTGGTGAGTAGGCCTATAAACAATATTCATAGTTATACAAATAATATTTTTTTTTAAACCACACACTTATTAAAGTTGGCATTAATGATTTAAAGTGCGCTTTCTGAACCAACCTTTTATATCGGTACACAGCTTATAAACTAACGTAAATCTAGGTCAGATACAACAGCCATCCCCCAGCCACTAGTTCATAACTGCGAGAGGGAAAATACATATTTCACCATTGATGAATTTTCTGACCATGCTGGAACTCGAACCTGGGACATTTAACTCATAGGCAGACATTCTATCAACTGAACTAAAGAGTCGGACCATAAGTATTATAACCTCTTTCAAAGCTTTCTTTCATCAAATTAGTGAAAGTAAAGAGAATTTGTTTACCTTTAGTAATCCCATAAAGAAGAAAAATTGCAGGGTGGTAAATATTGGTATGTAAATGTCAATTTCCATTTGTATAGGCTTTTCCGACGAATCTACGTACTGACGTCCAAATAAAGCTGCAATGAAGAAGGAGTAAGTTACGATAGTCACCACCTGGAACAGGAGGACATTCTAAAATGCATATATGATAGAAAACACGCTAAATTTGTTTTCTCTACGCTAATGCCATTTTATTAAACGTGTGTTAAAATTGTGTGCCGTATTCTCACACTAAAAATTAGTATTAAATTTGGAATACACGCCAATGCGTTAAGATTGTTTATCCAAGTGGTTTTCCATCTTAATCCTAGAAAAATTACTTTACTTGATTTATTCTTAAAGTTAGAGATTAGATTAGTCCAATAAAAATTGGTATGATACAAATATACAACTTTGACATCATATAACTACCATGAATCAATATCAAGGGCGTAGAAAGGAATTTTTCCGGTGGGGAGGGAGGGTCCACTTGTAAGTTAACGTGATAGTGTACAATATTTTGGATACTTTTTTTAGTAACGCTTCTTACAACTCGTTTGTGTTATACGCTTATGTTCTAATTACACTAAGGTGTTTGGGATGTTTAAGGTTGATTTTATAGGAAGTGTACCCACATGTGCGTGGATGGAGACTGGAGAACCATTTAGGAAATATCACCCTTAGAACAAATGACCAAGATTCAAACCTAGATTTCTCCGTCATTGGCAGTCCCGCCTACAGAGACTAAGTCAATTTTTATTTGAGTTGTGAGCCTTGGGTTAACAGAAATTATTTTAGAACTTATTTGAAACTTTTTAGATACAATAATTTTATTTAGTTTTTTAGTTGCTACGGGGGATGAATTATATACTCGTATACTGGCTATGGAGAGAAAAAATAACATCACATGTTGAAGTGGAATTATGTTTATATAAATATTAATAGGCTATATACTATATAAGTGTGATTGTGAATATATATTATGTATATTGTATTATTGTATTTGTACATAATATACATAACCACAAACGTGATATGTAAACACACACACATATTCACTTCCAATTTAACATTTGAAGTATTTTTCGCGTGGTGTATTTGGTAAACTTAAAATTAGAGTATAATAACTATAACCTTGGTTTTCACACAAACAATAAATTGCTAAGCATGGCGGCTTTATTAAATACTAGCTAAATAACCTGATCTTCGCACCGGATTGTTTTATAATACGTTTCATCTTCCCGGCTCAAGCAGTTTGTAGAAACCACCCCCTCACCGATTCACTCCCCTAAGGGTTGGATTTCAAAAATTACCTAAGTTCCTAGAACACATATGTCATCGATTTTGACAAAGAACACTAATGTCAAATTTGTGTCACTCAATTTCTCAAATGCGTGTACCATTTGGAGGATAAAAGAATACCACCCTTTCCCCACTACACCCTATTAGAGGTTGAATTTCGAAAAATCCCAAAATCCTCTGGCCCATTACTTTAAATAACCTCTCTGCCAAGTTTCCAGTGGCATATTCTCCGGGTATAATAGTCCTGCGCCGCATACCCATAATGATATAGACTAGTTTTTTTTAAATTCAATGCTCTTTGTGTGAACTGTTTAAATACTAATGTTTAAAATGTTAATAAATATACATGTAATTAATTAATAATTTTAAAATTAATATTGGTTCATATTCCAACAATACTGTGTTTTAAGTCATTCTTATTCCAAAAGGCTCTTCTTAACACAATAGGAAACCCAGAGCCTGCTGCTTGAAAACCGCAAGGCATGGTAGGGAGGCTCTAATGACTTTGCCCAATTTCTAGGGGGTTGCAATACATTCCTTTCTGTTCGCCCACCAATGAGTTCAGATTTTTACACCCCAGGTCATGCTGTTCATGTTCCCTTTCTATACAGCATTGGCTGGCCGCCAGTAAGTTTTAGATTGTAGCCTCAATGCTACATGCCGCGCTCTAGTAACATCGCACTCAAGTTATCTAATTGTTGTGGCTGTAGGTTTGAGTTTCTATTTATATGTAAACGAGTCTATGTTATCTTTATGTAGTTATGTGACTTGTGTTTAAGTTTGTTTAGTGTTTGTTACAACATTAAGGTGCATGCAAGTGAAGGTATAAACATATCAAGTAAAGCTAAACGTTCAGAAGGGTTAAAACAAGGAGAAGAGTGAAGAGGAGATCGATTTATCTAATAAATGTGCTTCTTCTGATCAAGGTCCCTCAACCTCTGAATCACCCCTCAAAAAGTTCGGTAGGAAGAAACTTCTTGATGATAATTTGGCTGTTGGTTTTTATGATTTACAATTAAGTGATAGAAAAGCAGCTGTCCTACTGACGACTTCAATACAATGTTAACAATTCGTTTATCCATCATTAATGTATAGTGTGTTGGCAGAAGATTGTGAACTCTTTGAGGAGTATATTTACGCCAGAAGTCACTATTCACTAGGATGGAAAAAGATAGAAAATACTACTGGTCATGAAAAGGTACATCGCTTTCCAACTATGGTATCAGGTAAGAGTGTTGATCAACTTCTGGCTGTTCCAAAACTTGTTTCCGCAACAGAAGAGTCAGCAGCTTTAGTAGTTTTAGAAACAGCATTATCGTGGGGACTTTGCGATCAATTAAAATTTATGAGCTTCAGCACTACAACAGTAAATACTGGACCAAGGAAAAGAGCATGTCTTATTTTGGAACAAAAGCTGGACAAATAAATTATATGGTTGGCCTGTCGTCCTCATATCATGGAGATCATGCTAGATGCAATAGCTGTTAATGCGCTTGGGAGTTAAACCAGTCCAGAGATATTAGTGTTCAAAATATGAATACACTGAGTTTAAACTGTCGCTTCTGATGCTTCTACCCTAAGTGAAGTCAAAAATATTACAACTGACATGATCTCTTTTTCCCAGAATCAACTTGAAAAGTTCCAACCTCGAGATGACTACAAGTAATTTCTACCTTACTATTATAATCCCCTGAAAAGGGGATATCTTTGAAAGCGCTTGCAAGACTTCATCGTGTTATATGGAAGGCAAAATCAATTTATTCGTTTAAGGGGTATTTATTCAGAGATCATTTCAAGCTGACGAAAAGAGAAGAGAAGGGAATTTATGACGTTTGCATTTTTACAATAAAAGTTTACATACAACTCTGGTTTCAAGCAGCTTCAGAGTTTTTTGCACTTTGAAAAGATTTGCAGCTTCTGAAAGATCTTGAAAAAAAATTACAAGCCAGTAAATCAAGCGTTGTTCATAGTTGCCATGAAGTTTATTGGCCACCTATGGTATATATCGGAGGAGCTGTTTGCATTAGCTTTTTTTTAACGAAGAAGTTTCAACTCTAACAAAGCGAAAGATGTTGGACGACTTGAACAATGAATGAATGGAGTCTTCACTGAAACCTATATATATGGATATGGATCTTGTTGATAAAAAAAATATAGAAGATTTTGTATTTTGCAATTCTCTAAGATTTTTCAGTATAACAGAGTTTCTATGGAAGAATGACTAAATTTGTGAAGAAGATGAATATAAGACAAGTAGAGAAATCGTTCACTCAATTAGGGTTGCTAAGGATATTGCAGAGCGAGGAGTAGCATTGATGGAGGAATACAACAAATTACATAACACAAATGAAGAACAAAAACAGTACTTGTTGTTATTGGTGAAACAATCTAAACATAAATGCCCTGAAATGAGAAAATGTACTTTGTTATCCTAATATTAATGTTTATTTTAAACAAGGTTTAAGCATGTTATTTTATTCATATATAATTGTTAAACATACATTAATATCAATAAACAAAAATAAGTACATTTTATATATAGCCAAGAAATCAATACATATATATAGAACTAATGTGTGCTCTTTTTAAAAAAAAATCTCAAATTTCAAGGCCTGGAAGCACACCTAAAACTCATCTATAAATGGTATAAAAAAAAATATATTACTTTCTCATGAATAAGAACACAATGGAAGGGTGCCTACTCAAAAAATAAAAATAAAATATATTTGGGGGTCAAATAAGCAGCACCCTATTTGGTACATACAACAAAAACTTTAAAAATAATAAAATAAACAAACCAATTCAAATGTACACCTTTAAAATTAATACTTTACTGCAAGGTTTGTCATAGTCTCAATTTTGGATAAAAGTTAGTAGGATTCTTAAATTGATGATTATTGTAAGGAGAATTATAATGATGGTGTTTAGACAAACTTGATAAAATTTCAGTTTAGTCCTAAGAACTCTCTTTTGTATTAAACTATCTTAGCACTTGAATACAAAAATGAAAGAAATGTAATTTTTATACAAATTTTACAATTATTGCTTACATTTAAAACATGTCTTAAAATTGTATTGTGATCTGACTGAACTTTTATAAGCTCAAAATTTGCTATAAATATTACTTTTGAAGTGAAGGTAGTCTTACTCTTTGGAAATAAGCTCCCGTTTTAAAATGTATTTACAATAAGTAAGAGCTATGGGCTAGATTTCGAACACTAAATATTTAATATTAAATACATGTAATATAAAATAAAATAATCAAAGATTTTTTTGTTAATATTTACATATTTTTACACTCGGCTCATCTCAATTGACCAAATGTAGTTTTTCTTGAACCATTCTTCGAAGTAAATTCTCTACAGAGAGCTCTAGTGTCAAGAAGAGCCAGTCTATGTTTATGTACCTGAGTCACTGCCAATGAATTTAAATGCGCCTGTGCCATAGGACTTCTTAAATGAGTTTTTAAACGACGCAAAGCATTAAAACTTCTTTCAGCCTGGGTGACCTGGTGGTCTAGGGGTAAGGTGTCGGACTTCTATGCTAGGGGTCCGGGGATCAATCCTCGGTCCCGGCACAGATTTATCTGATTGCCAAACCCTTCCTTCACCTCTGACAAGACGTGTATTAATCACAACTTGTGAATGTGAGGAATGCCAGGCCTCCACCGTGGTTCGGATTCCACGTTAAACTGTAGGTCCTCCATTTCATCTCACAATCACCCTACCATTACACATTAGCGTAAGTGCGTATAACCCGAACGGGTAGTAAGACGCGGTGCTAATAATAATAATAATAATTACAGTACTACTAATCAAGGGTAGTATTAATATCTATGAATATACTCTTTCACTTACATTTGGTACCATTGAACAAAGCTTCTCAGTTGCCTGTGAAAGAGTTGAACAATCTGGCTTCGCATTAAATAAGGCCAGCTGAACTTTTAGCATTTTTGGATCGAATTCAGGGTACTCATGTGCTATCTCGTTGATATCTCCAGTTAATAACTTTTTCCAAGCATAATAAACTTGCCTATTCTTGGTTGATTGTAAGACCTAACTGAATGATCACAGTATCCAGAATTTCAAAATATGGTTGACATTAACGTCCAACTGGAGAAACGGGGAAAAAGCACTCAGCATCACCAATGTACCTCTTTGGAGGTATTTTTTTTCTAGGTATTATAATTCATTCTAAAAATACAATTACACGTTTTGCTCTTTCAAATACATTTTCAAAAGCATCCTTATTCCACTTTTCTTCAAGAAACACCTTAGTTTTCTCAGTGGCCTCAAGAGCTCCTGAAATTGTTTGTTGTTTACCTTAAAGTGCCCTGTTAAGATTTTTCAAAGGCGAAAAAACGTCATTTGCCATGATCATGCCCAGTAATATGTTGCCCTTTTAGAATTTCTCCAACAAACCACTGGCTTTGTCAATACTTTTTTCATTTTTTCTAGAGCAGAAAATACAGTTTCGTATTGGTCTAGAGTCGCACAAATAGGGGCTACTCACATTAGCCATCTTGCTGGACATAGAGGCTTAATACTTTTGTTTGAAGCTCCACATTTAAGAACAGCAATTTCCTTGAAAATTGCTTTAAACTTGCCACTTTGTCCTAGGAGCCCTCCAAGTGCATTAACATAGTCAAGTGAATTTAAAATGGTACTGGTGCATCTGGCAACAGAGGATGCGACCAAATTGGAAGCATGAGCTGTACAATGAACGTAATGAGTTAAGGGTTGTTTCTTTTTAATAATTGTTAGCGTCCCATTATACTGCCATGACATATTTGTAGCTCCATCTTAAGTTTGTCCTCTTAGGTTTGTAATCGGTATCTTCAGCCGACAAAGAACATCTAGAACAATATTTGCAATGTTTTTGCCTGTCGTGGATGTAACAGCGTAGAGTCCTGCAAATTCTTCCTTCAGGAATAAATCTATGTCAACAAATCTAAGACAAATAGAATGTTGATCTTGGTCAGACACGTCTTGTGTTCCATAAACAATAACTGAGAACGATCGAGATTCATTTACTTCATTAGCAATGCACCTAACTATGCTGTGACCAATGAGATCTAACATCTCATTTTGAATTTCTTTCTTTACTTGTCCACGTTCTCTTCCTGTAAATCCACCATTTAAATTCAGTTTTGGTTCTCGATTTAATATGAAGGAGTTACGTAAAATTACTCTCTTCATTATTGTGTTCACGAATTGCAATTCCTTGTCTTGCTAGGTAAAACAATGATAATAGTATACTCATTAAACTTCTTCGGAATATTTATTGTTCTTCCTTAATCTGAAAGGAAAGCTGAACTTCAACAGGTCCACTTGAATGCACATGCGTAAGATGTTGAATCGAAAATGAATGACTCTTAGAAGTTTCATGGATGCTAAATCATTCTAAGGCTTTTTTCCAGTTTGTGAAACCTGAACTAACAAATGTTTTGTCTACAGAACGATGCAGAGTTTCATTTTTAATGTAGGTATCTGCACAAATTGTACATATCACTCCGACTTTAGGATTTACTTCTATCCAACGATAGCACTTTTTTTAGTGTCCTTGAAAACTGAAAGTTTTTTACCTAGCTTTTGAGTGGGCAATTTTGAAACAACCCCTATTTCATCACATTTGTTTTGGTATGTAGTATTTTTTTTCTATTTGCACATAATTGATGGGGTTCCAATGAGCGTGCTCATTTGTTGGGACTGTAGGGGTTTGATAACAATAGTTATCCTTCACCGCCAACTCTTTTTTTTTAATATGATAGTCAAAATCTAGTATCCAAAAAACAGTGTTTGAAAATAGTATATATACTAATACTTTCAAGACTGTTAGAATAAGTTGTTTTTCGTATTCTAAGCTGGGTGGCACAATCTAGCGGTGCACACTGTAAACGGCAAAAAAAAAAAAAAAGAGAGATCCAAGCCCTCAGTCTCTGTTTTTAATGTAAAGTGTAAACATCGTACATGTGGTAAAGCGTGTATTTTTTTTCTTTGTGAAAATACATCTGGATTATGTTTGGTTATGTGTAATACCTAGGCTATCTAATACATACTTTCTAACAAAGATAGCTAAAATTAACCAAGACGAAGAGCTGATAACGAAAATAAGACAGAATTAAACAATAGACTATGACTATCTACTTTTTTTGCTACTATACACTCCGTTTAATCTAAGAGATAGACTATGCCCCTATTTTATAAGATTTTCCATTGTGCAGCCATGTAATGGTAAACGAAGAGTACGTGGGTTGGATGAAATGAGTAAAATCTAGTAATACTTTCAAATGTTAAATTAACTATTATTCACACTGTTAACAATATATTATTGTTTGATAATCGATAATAATTAAAATAGACTTATTATTATACTGTGTTAATATTATTAAAGAAGATTAAGATGGCCTTGTATCAAAGTCTAAATAACTTATATAGAGGCATTTATTTTCGAAAATTTGTCAGGGATGGACCATTCCAAATAGTTTCTAGAGGCCTTCATTTTTTTTAATGCATGCGAATATCACTCTAAATAATTTTTAGGCGTATCCAATTAAAAAAGCCTTTCCTTATATCTTATATTATCTACAAGCTTATAATATTTCTTTAAATTACAGCGAGGATCATTCTAATTAGTTTCTAAAAGCATTTAAAATTTCATTGTGTCTTGGGAAGTTCACTTTCAGTATTTCATAAAGGCATCTAATTAAAAAGAAATCGCTTGGGGGAAAACACTTCAGTTAGCTTTTAGAGGCATATACTTTCCGAAAAATAAATCAGGCGAGGAACTTTATAAATAGTTTTAAGGGCATGGAACTATAAAAAAAATCTGAAAGATGAACACTTTAAAATCTTCTAGGGAATCTAATTTATAAAAAGATAATCTGATTGAACACTACTTAAAATAGGTTTTAGAAGCATCCAATTTTCAAAGATTTGCCGGAGGACTACGCCAAATAGCCTCTATGAATCTCAACATTTCAAAAAAATTCTAGGGGAATACTATTCTATATAGCTTTTAAAAGTATAATTTTTAAAAACTCTCCAATAAGGACCACTCCAAATAGCTTCTAGACTCATCCAAATTTCTAACATTAACTGGGGGTTGGGGGGAGAGGATAGTAGAAAATTACTATAAAACGTTTATGTTAGTTGCCACCCCTTTTTTCCCCTCCCTTACATAATTAAAGTTCCAGCACTACTATATAAAATACCAATAATCTTATTTATTATGTATTAAAAGTAGGCCCTAAGTTTTAGCATCATATCATAAACTTACTTGCCCTAACCCCCCCCCCCCCCCNACGCCCATGCTTGATACTAACATATACGGAACCATTAGGCAGCTTTCACACCGGACGGTGCATGAAACATGCAACATTTTTGATGGAACATACAGCATGAGACATGCAGCACGAGCTTTCAGATAGGATGGCACATGAAAAAAGGGAGAATTCAGTCGTAATGGAGTCGTCTGACGAAGAGGATCTGCTGCTACTGGCAATTATCAGAAGACGAAAGAAGATGCGACTTTTGTTCACCAATTATACAAAATGTTTCAACTCTTAGTACTTATAATGTTCTATCGTACTTTCAAAGAGTTATTGGTTGTGGTATCCCCAATTATCCTAAAAGAATATACCAATTACCGGTGTGCCGTTTGTCCTGCTGAAAGACTACTCATAACACTAAAGTAGGATATTAATAAATACAATTGTATAGCAAGTTTAACTAATGCCATAAATAAATAAAAATGGTTTAAAGAGAACCGTACCTATGATGACATAAAACTCCAGTAAATAATTTAGGAAATAATTAGGAAATTAAAAGCTAAGGTATTGAAGGAATAATAAATTAAAACAAAACTTCTACAATGCTTATTTTTGATTTTTACACAATGATACATTAAGTTACTCCCAAAATAAGACAATATTTAGAAGCATTACAAAAAATATGGCCAATTCAAATGTTACTTAAATAAATTCCGTGACTACGAAAGGTTTTTGTCTCAGAATAGTTAAAAGTATTGATCTCAAAATCGTTGGGCTGGTTATGATAGTCCAGAGATTGAGCTACGAAGATGTTTTGACTTTCTGATAATAGGGCACTACATTGCTATGAAGATTTATTTGAATTAATATCTCAGGATTCCTCATTATTGATGCCTGTTATCAAATCCAGTACCCCTTTTTGAAATTTCAATTTTTGTGTAATAGAAAAGTGTTAAGTAAAAGGAAGCAAACTTTTAAAGAAACATAAGTTGGATGAATCAGCTACTTTATTAGTTTTGTCCTCGAAGTACTGTAATGTTCTTTTTACAAAATCATCCATTTACTTTCTCGGCTTTCTCTTTAGGCCTCTATTCGGGCCACGAACTGGTTCAGCCAAATTTTTGCTTGTCTCAAGAATTGTTTCAACGACTGTACATATTTCTTCTTCTTTATCATCGCCTAAGACATCAGCATCGGGTTTTCTGAGATCGTTAGTAATATTGTTATCTTGCGTACCCTCTGGTTGCTCTTCCCTTGTGTTAATACTACTTTCTTTCCTAAAAGAAATAATGTAAAATAAACCTTACATAACTACAATTATTTGTTTTATTCAATTATGATAAATTATTATTTAAAGATAAGTGTTTATAAATAATGACATAATATTTCACTCCAAATGCATAGCGCAAATGGTGTTTTTGCATGGAACATTTTTTTGTGTAGGCTTGGTCATATTGAAAGCACTTTATACTTGGTATTTCGCCGGATGTACTAAATATCATTTCTAACAATAAAAAAACACAAAATATTGATATTTTAAAGGTATTTACACCCAAAAGCTTCTTTGTGACCCATGAAATAATTTATTTTAAATGATAGTTTGAATATCAAGTGTAAATAGCCTAATAGCTAAATTTTACCACCAGTGAAATTGAGTTATTAGGTTATTAAAATAATAAATTTAAAAATTGATTTTAAAGCATTAAAAAGTAATTTTACATTTCATTTACCTCCTTGATTTTGTGAAAGGGTTTACAAACATCATTGCTTCAAATAGATAGTATATCTTTTTGGCACTCACACCTGAACCAGACTTTTGGTGTTGATTTTTATTTCGTACATAATGATGCCCTCAATATTATCCATCGATTTTTACAGTTTTCTCCTGAAATTAAAAAAATAATAATTTAGGAAAATATTATTTTTTATAATTTTTATGTATATATAACACACAAGTGTGCTTTTTCTATATAATTCATATTCGAATACAGACATTCTTGCCTCTTCCCATTACTTGTTTTCTATTTCTTTTGCTAGGTATTTGAGATCTGGACATTCTTTCAAGCTATTACACTATCAATTTTTCAGAGTATTATCGACCATCATTGGTATAGTTGTAGAAACAACCAAATCTATTTGGAGCTCCATCAGGAGGAGAAATGGTTACAGATCTCTGACAGATTTGAAGAATTATGGAACATTCTAAATTGTGTGGGAAGTATAGATGGGAAATATGTGGGGATCATGAAGCCAAATAATTAAGGATTAAGCTACATAAACTACAAACACTTTTTTTCTATAGTTCCCATGGTATGTTCAGACGCTGACGGACTCTTTACTATGATATCCGTGGGATATCTGGGCAGATACAGCGATGGAGCTGTACTAAAAAACTCCTCTTTGAATAAAGTAGTAGCAGAAGGGATGAATTTTCCCTCACCACGTCCTTTACCAACAGAAGAAGACAAGCCAAATTTCCCTTTCTTTTTCGTTGATGATGAGGTATTTCCCCTTTCAAGACACATGGTGTGGCCATTTCCAAAAAGAACATTGACTAAAGAGCGCCGTGTTTTTAATTATAGATTATCTAGGGGCAGAAGGATTGTAGAATGTGCTTTTGGTATGTTATGTTTGTTATGTTCCAAATTTAAAGTGCTTGAAACAGCAATTAACTGTGATATTGAAACTGTGCATAGCATTATTAAGAGTGCTTTTGTTCTCCACAATTTTATCAGAAAGAAAGAAGGAAAGATGTGTCAACCATTGATGGTCGACAACCAACATGCTGATGTGAACGTAACGAACCAAATTGATACTTTACCAGAAAATGCATATTCTGGCCGACCTACTGATGAAGGTGTTCAATTGAGAGATAGACTCGTTTCATATTTCATGAAACCTAACATAGCTCTTCCTTGTCAGGGCAAATACTATTATTAACTAAAGGTATACCTCGCTAATATGGTGGGCTATGTTCCAGTTCAAGTAACCATCTTAAAGTGAATAGGTTTTTTTTTCAGTTATCAGCTCATGTAAAAGCATAAAAATAGGTTTATACTATTATTTACTAATTGCGTAATGGCGCTAAAACCATAAAAACTATGCATAAGTAAAAATTACATATTAAAACACCCTAGAGTATTGTATTGCTGTAATGTATGACTGTATTAAACTGAAAACCAACGATTATTTAAAACTAGCAAGGCAAGCATCAAAATTTTTAAAGTTAAACATCATTGTAAAGTGCTGTATTGGTGAAGCACCTTAAAGTGAGGTACACCTTTAGATGTTATATTCTAAAAACTAATGTTATTTAAATAAAATAAACCATTTGATAAATTATATAATCTACTTAACTACTAAATGTGTTTTTTCTTCCTTACATTATTAATTAATAGACTATAGTTTACCTGTGAATTTTTTTTTAGTTTCCCTTGCACCTCTCTTGCTATTTCCTTCCACAGCGTGTTTATTATATATGCCTTGGAATAATCCTTTCGTGTGAAATCATAAATTTCCGGATATTTTTCAACGATATTTACAAAAGCAATGTTAAAGTGTTGGTCATCCCGCATTGTGTAATGAACGGTAAGAAAGATCCCTACAGATTGCCGACTCAACAACATCTAGACGCTTGGAGCACGTGAAGCATGGAACAATAAACCAGTCTAATCAATCACGGTGTAGCACGTGGAACATGCTGCATACAGCAATGTGTCATGTTCCAACCTTTCTGAATGGAATCACTTGTTAACAGGTGTTCAATCACCGATGGTGCATGTGTCATGTTTCATGTTTTATATGTCTGTTTCATCAGGTTTTGAAAGGGGGTTTTAACCTAGGTGCACACCAGTTAGTCAAGACAAGACAAGACAGGCTTGGACACGATTAGTCACTGTTGTGTACATTAATGTTTATGGTGCAACACACATTGATTAGTCATTTCATTTAGACATGTCTATAAACCTGTCTAAACTTCGTGTCTTATGGAATAGCATATGCACTATTCCTTTCAGTCACCGTCAGACACCAGTTGATGACACAAGACCGTGGTTTGCACTTTATATTTTGTCCACCTGTCCAAAAATAGTGCATGACATGGCGAGTGATGATGAAAAGTTTGTGTTGTTAGTTCAAGACACAGAAGTTCTCTACAATCCGAAATTAAAGGAGCACCATAAGAGAAATATGGTGGGAAACCTGTGGAGGGAAGTTGGTGAAGAAATGAATATGACAGGTAAGTTCTAGAGAAAAAAAAATTATTTTTATATTACGCAAATTAAATTTGTCTATAAATCAGAAAAAATATATTACTTATTGATAGCTGCATTTTAACACTAAGCACTTCCTTTCTCTGAGATGAAATAGTTTTTAAATATTTATCTTATTCCAAGAGCTTCTGTTGACGGTATCTTTGGTGTTGAAGCAGTGGCTGTAGTTTTCTCAATAGGAAATATTTCTTCAACTATTTGATTATCCAAGTGACTGCGCTGTTTCTTTTTTTTATGAAGTTATGAAGTACACAGGCTGCCAATACAATGGCATCTATTTTATCAGGAGCAACAGTTATTTCGGTAGCAAAAATTTGGAACCTCGCTCGTAGTATTCCAAACGCGCATTCTACTATTCTTCTTGCCCTGGAGTGTCTATAATTATACATCTGAAAATCATCAGACGTCAAGCTTCTTCTAGAAAATGGTCTCATGAGATTTTTATGCAGTGGGAATGCTTCGTCACCTAAGAAGACAAACGGAATATCAATGTCTTCAACATATTGTAGAGGGCGAGGTTTCGGAAGATTCAATTCATTGTTCAATAGCTTCTTTCCAAAATGAGATAGGCAAAACACTCCGCCGTCACTTGCACGCCCATAATCTCCAACACCCACAAATAAAATGTAGCCATCAGCATCTACAACAGCTTGTAATACAATTGAATGAAATCCTTTGTAATTGTAACACTGCGAGCCGCAGTTGGGAGATTTTTTAGTTCTTATGAATAATAAGTTTTCATGTAGATGGATTGAAGGATATCCCATATTATTTTACATGTTTCCATTACAACACAGTCGATTGCTGTGGCACCAACTCTAAATTCGAAGTGCATGGCTGCAAATGTAGCACCAGTTGCTAAGAATCTGTAAACAGAAGATAATGATAATATTAGAACTTGAAATGAAGGCTCTTTTGACAAAACTTAAATTTTAATATTAAAAAATATGTTTTTTTTAAATTTAATTTTAAATCTTACACAATCACATTTACATTACACTTTGAAAGTAACATCCCTAACCTATTACAGTATGTATTTTTCTTTCTGTTTTCCAGTAAATGATTGCAAGCAAAAATGGACAAATCTGAGAAATTCTTATGCAAGAGATTTAAGATATCAGAATAAACCATCTGGTTTTGGAAGTGAACAAAAATCCAAATGGTATTTGGCAGACGTTATGTCATTCTTGAAGGACTACATGCAGCATCGCAAACTAAAAGGAAACTCCGAAATGGAAGAAGAGGAGGAAGGAAGCATCCAATCCATCACTGAAGACAACCAAGCAATTCCTAATAAGAGTATTGATTTAGTGGAGGAATCAACTGAAAAAGGCCTTGCTCCTTTAAATAGTGAAAAACATTTATGACCTACAAAGAAACAATTACCATCACAGTTAGTTGTAGGACCAATGATAGATTTCCTCAAGAGTAACACACACAAAAATGTAGTAGAACATCTAATGCTGAACTACGTGAAAGGTATGCTTCCAGAATATGGTTCACTGGCACCAAGACAATGATTATTTAAACAGAAAATTATTAATACTTAAAATGATTTAATGGACGAGCAAGAAATGGAAAGCAGTTCAACTCCATCACACTATTTCACTCCATTTTCCATTTGAGATATCATCAGGGGATGCTCCACTTGATCAGTCTGATACTGATGGGGCTATTTTTTCAGATGTTACATATTTCAAATTGTAATATTTAACAGACACAAGACCTTCATTTACTTATTTAGTTAGTAATTCACAATGTGTAAATAAATCTATTATTTTTAAACAAAATATTGATATACAATAAAATTAGAATAGAGAATATATGTATAAATGTAAACAGCTAAATATTCAATGCTCAAATCACCCTTCATGATACACTCTCTTAACAATTCCCAAAGGGTAAAATAGCCCAATCACTCAAAAATACAATCAAGACAATCAATCAATATATCATTATTATAAACAAACGCATCAAATAAATTATTGGATAAAGTGGTTTAACTTACCTCAAAGTGATAAACAGTCGCACTGTGGTGGGTAGACATCTCCTAAAATTTGTATCCCTTTTTTCCATTCTATCTTCTGGAAGTGCTAGCAGATAGTCAGATGTTTTCGGTGTTAATCGCGTGAAACTATAAAACTTTTCTTCATCTTCTCTAAGCTCAAGAACTAAATTTTCTAATGTGTTTTGCTCTTCCCGCCTCCTATCATATGGATGAACTCAATATCTCCTATTTCCTACTTCCTGCTCACACATCCACTTCCAAATATTAAGTGCACCCATTACAACTTCGTTGTCTGACATCTTGCTCACGACTAACTGGTTTGAGTTAATATCATATGACTAAAGGTGTCTTGTCTAATTTCGTCTAAAGATGTTTTGTCTAAGCTTGTCTTGTCTTGTCTTGTCTTGTCTTGTCTTGTCTTGTCTTGTCTTGTCTTGTCTTGTCTTGTCTTGTCTTGTCTTGTCTCGACTAACTGGTGTGCGTTTTGCTTTAGATTTGATGGTGCAAAAGGATGCGAGTTTTAGTAGAGATTCCAACTAGTTTGGTACCAACCTGGGTGGGGCGACCGTCGCCATATAACTGAATACATAGACACATAAGGATATACATAGGGAGTGTTGGTGGTGTCAGAATTGGTGGTATACTGGTTGTGTCGGGAGTGAGAAGGATACAGGTGTGTATTCTATACATTAAAATATTAAAGATTATTTTAAATCAAAGCTTTGTGGGTTTGAATGTAAAATCTTCACTAAGAGCCTAAAGGTATTAGAAAAGTAGTAAATAATGTTTTAGAAATATCATCTACTTTCTCATAAATGTAATCTACCTACCTACTTGTAAAATATATAGCTTTCTTGACATATGCTATTATATAAACAAATATATATATTTTTAAAGCTTATATATATAAAATGTCAGCCGAGCAATTTATTCACTAGAGCTGAGTCAGTTAGTTTCATAAGCAAGCCAAAATTAATTACATGTTCATTATCAAATGTCGGGTCAAATCAACTCAATAAATAGAAGAGAATTTAATACATAGTCGGAACCGTACAAATGGTGGATAGTTCCTTTGGGGGTTAGTTCCCCCCCTCACCACCCTCTATCCGAAAATATCACTCATAATTCATGTTTGTATTCCTAAACCAGGGATGGTGAAACTTTTACGACCAGTGTGCCACTCAGGGGACTTACTGAGTTTTGGACTAGTCTATTGTGTCACCTATTTTTACATTATTTTAATGAATCTTTAAAAACAAAGCTTGTTTTAATCTCCACGTCTTATATTGTTCAGACTATACGTCTATACGTTGATAATTGCTCTAATAGGGTAGGGATGAGGAAGGAAGCATCTTAGAAATAATCTACGCGCATTTGCTTGGAAGGAGAGTGGGGAAGCCCTTTAGAAAAAAACTACCCTCAGTAGACCCATCTGGGATTCGAGCCCCGATCTCCTTATTATCAGCATGCCAGTCCAATATTAGTTTGACATATTGCATTTTGATAGTCATACATTATATGTTCGGTTCAATTCAAACCGTGTTGTCTTGAACAGCACAAAAGATGCACTTTAAGTATGAGCCAAGACGATTTCTAACCCTTGACTTCTAAATGTACTGTGTGATATGAAATGAATGTCGAAATTTTATTGACTTCAAAAAATTATACCAGGTTGGGAAAAGTTTTATACCATGTTTAATTTTTTCTCATATAAGCGTACCACTAAAATCGTGTTCGCGAGCCATAGATTTTTCATCCCTGGCTTATAATGACATCACGATTCATTATCCCTCACAGGTAAAACCGTCACGCTCATACAAAAATACCGTAATTAGTAGGTCTACAAATAAGAATAACAGAACTAGTAGTCAAAATTTGTGGGAGTAAAACTAATTTAAAAAACTCACCACCTTTGGTACCTCTGCTGGTGGTTCTTTCACAAGCCAGGTGTCAAGCGTATATTTTAAGGCTTGACATTTTTATATAATTATTTAACTAACAGTAATATTTTATTACATTAGCAACAACCAACAAGCCACTGGTATTATAATACTGAATCCTTCTCCAAAACCACATACCGACACAACACACAATCTTTCACTACACTCAACACTGAGCTAACTAGTAATCTGGTGCTGTTTAATTTTTGTAAATGGTTTCAATATGTTCATAGCTACAAAATAGTGCTTTGCGTAAGTAGGTGTGTTGAAAGAAGGAATAGAAGAAATCCAGGTATTAAGCCTACATAAGCTGCCGACTTCATTTTTGACAATTGTCCTTTTATTTAAGCTGCTCTTTCCGGTCGCTGATTCCTGATTCCTAAAGTATTATCTTACATTGATAATAGAAATGTTTGCCTAATTTTCTCGGACCCCCCCAACTCGACTAATACCAAAAAACGTCCTTTGTTTCCCAATACCAGTTTGAATGTAGAAAAAAAAAAAGTCGGTGGAGCTAATTTTACAATCAGAAGTTTTACAAGTTTTATCTTGAAGGTGAATTCTAAAATAATAATTAACTAGTATTTGGTTGAAGCCATTTACATTAAACTGTAGTAAAAGTAAAAATGTATACCTTGTTAAGGTTTTGGTATGTATACGGGGACCCCCTGCCCCCTTTAGGGTGGTACAACAAATTCCAGGGAGGGTCCGAACCCCCAGCACCCCCACGCTTTCTTTTCTCTTGACCAAGATTAATTTACATTTTCAGAAAACCCTGTACGGGACCACCATTATGGAAGACATTTTATTCAAAGAAGAATAGTGATGGATCAACGACATCGCCATTAGTTTGTGATAATTATATTAAATTTATTAAGGTAAAAACTAACTTAATTTGGTTTGATATCACCAAACGTATTTTTCATATTGATATAAATTAGGATCTTTTACCTGTTTGAATTGATTTTAATTTAAAGCTATAAAACTCTTTAAAATAAAATAGTTTAGGACCTCCATAAGCTGTAAGAAAGTAGTTGGGCTCAACTCTAAAGGGAATTCGGGTCCCTCGTCAGGGAAACTTCTAAACCGTGGATTACTTTAGAAGCTATTTGAACGCCATTTGTTATTTAAGTGTTCCTTTATATAAAAAAAGAAAGTATGTCTAAGAACACAGCAGTTTAGAAAATACAAACATATTTCAAGGTCAACATTTGATTTTTTTTAAATAATTGCATAATCGGAATTGATAATACCGATCCAATACCGATAAAAAGTGCCAGCTGTAGATTATGACTAGATAAATGAAAGAAAGCAGTTTCAGTAACTTTCGGTCAAGGGCTCCGGAAGTTCTTTGAAAGTGGTAGAGCTCAATTGAGAGGTGTCCGGGGGTCCTTTACGTGTAAAACTTTAAACCATGGATTAATTGAAGCTTTTTGAAGAAGGTTTATTTTAATAGTACTTTTTTATGCCTTTCTTTGCTATCAAATATAGTAATAATATGTTAGGAAAAGAGGATAATAAAATATAAATTTTTTTAGTCAACACAGGAAATGCATATTTCATTTATAGTTTACAGATGATAGAACCATATTTGTGTAAGGGGACAGAACACAGAAAAATAAAAGGTTCTATATGTGACCCACAAGCCAATGGGGGCTAAGAGGCTCTCACACAGGTTTTTTTTTATTTGGGTGTCCTTATAAGCTATTTAGACTGGTCCTCATTTTAAAAAATTACTAAAATTTATATCCTCTAGGACAGTGATTCCTAAACTGTTTTTTTTTAGGGACTCTTAAATTATTTGGTAAACTCTCGGGAAAGCATACGTAAGCCTAGTAATCAAACATTCTGGTATTATTTTACTTAAAAATATATTCTCAAGTGCAACAGATAGCTACAAAAAGAATTCATTTTAAGCCCAGCTTATTTCTGCTAAAGCAATCTATTTTTTCGCATTTGAAGAGGGCTGATTCAGTTTAAAATTTTAAAATTAAAATTACATCTTCACCAGGTTTATCAAACCAAAGAATAGATAATTTCCCAATGTTTTATATGAAAAGCAATAAACAAAAATATTCTAATTTTTTTCTACTAACTTTTTGGCACAAAAGATGATAAAATATCCCATGATTTGTAGATAAAACCAACAGTTTACTGGTTACGCTCTCTACTTCATATTTCACACATTATTGCAAACACATCAGACAATTTTAACAACTTTTTATAATTTCTTTTACATCTCATTAGGGATGGGTTGTGAAATCACAACCTGCTCCTTTGTCACTGCTCCTCTGAAGTCACATTCACAACCTGTTCCTGACAGACGAAAGGAGCTGTTCCTTTTTGTCACTGCTCCACGGATCAAATACACGCTGTAACAGGTCCGTAGCAACCTTGTTCCTTTATGCTCCGGAGATATTTTGGAGCAGTCGTACAGTAAAAAGGAATTGGATGCTTTGTGTTCTTGTCACAGCGCTGAGATCAGGTACGGCGCAACCTTACTTATCTAACATAGGCCTAGCTTAGAGTTGGTTTGGGGAGTCACAAATGAGTTTTGAAGGGGAAAGCTTTCGTAGTACAAAACATTATTTCCACATTACAAGCACAGTATGTGATGTATTCGCACAATAAATTGTTACGTTGATGATTAACATTGAAGGGACCCGCTTGGTGGTAAAATTATTTAAGGCAAGGGTCAGCAATCTACTGACTGATTGATATAACTAGCCCACAAAATATTTAGCAAACAAACAATTTGTTCAAAAAATGGACTTAATAGCTAATTACTAATTGGTAAATGTAAAATTGAACTTTTTTTGGTCTACTTTTTTTTCTTTAATTTTTTTCAAATTAGCCAAACTTTTTTTTAAACCCATAAATCCCGTGATAGCAAAAGGGTTGCCAGCTTCAACTCTCACTTCAAACAAATGTGGGTGCACTTCCTCTAGAATCAACCATCTTCATCCCTAACACATTGACGTAATTGGCATAAATGCGTACGGTGCTAAAATAAACTAGGCTGTGAGTAGGTACAAATATAGTAACTGTGACAAAAAGGAGCAGGTAAAAGGAACAGGTCGAGTGGTGGAGCAGTAACAGATTGCTCCTGCTCCACTAAAGGAGCAGTTTTTCCCATCCTTACTTCTCATTGACTTTTTCCTGTCACCCCAAATTCCCTCGACTTTTACAGGTTTTCCCTGTTTTACCTGTACGGGCCTTACTATCAAATCAACCCTGTCAAGGATCATATTATTATAGAGGGAAACTTAAAGAGCATTTAAACTGCAATCAATAATATTTAAAAGAGGCTCAAAAAAAATTCAAATATTTTATCAATTAAAAAAAAAGTAATTACAAATAATGTTTTACTATATTTTTGTGAGTAAAATCTACACTGTAAAATTAAAGTACTTCAGTTGGGCATATTATTATACAAGCAAGATTGTTTCAAAGAAAGTAAGATATTTGGTAATAATAAATTAACACAATTCTTTAGGAATATTTTTCACTGTAATACAGATTTAAGAGTAAAAAAGTTTTTTTAATTGTTCATTTATCTTGTTAACAACGTTTTCAACTCAGTAAACTGATTTTTAATTACTCGACACTTTAATTAGGAAAAACAGTTATAGGCCTACTAATTCTTAACACATTTTATTTCAAATTAAAAAACAATTAAATATTTAAAAATCATATTGTGATAAAAATCCTGTCAGTATAACTAATGTAAATTGATTATATAAAAACGTGCTTAATAAACATGTTTGGTTAAAAAGTTAAACAAATCAATATAGTTCGTATATATGAAACAAATCCCATACAATAATATTCACCCTCACACCCTTTCTTCAGTAAAATAGGAAAGAAAAAGTCATGTAAATTCTGAGAACATCAACCACTCAGCGTTGCCAAATTTTATCATATATTATTGGAGTCACTTGTCAGAGCAAGAGGCTATCTGCGCCCGCCATGAGATGTACAGTACCTCGTCCGGTAATCCAGGCAGAGTGCCTCCTCTTGGCGGCCCCTGGGAAACATATGAAGGGTTTACCAGAAGGGTGGCTAAATATCTCTTGAGGTCATCTGTGTGGGAGGAATGGGGGAAGCCCCCCCCCNCCCTCACCACACACACAGTGGTTGGTAGTTGGTATCTTCCGGGAAAGTTGGTCGGGTCATCTCCACGAGGTGCCTGCTGGGCAACTCAGGCTGAAAGCCCTTTTAGGGTGATTGCTAAGACTGGGCGCATGACCTCCTCCAAGGGGTTAACGCCCCTTCGAGTGATCCAGTACACATGGAAGAAGGATCCATCTCCTTCAGCTGATGAATTCTGGCAAAAGTGTAGGGGTGGGGTTTTATTATCTATCCGTTGATGACAGGGGATTGATTGCAGACACGGGGTCATCAATCCATAAACTGCCCACTGAACACGTTTAAGTGCGTGGCTACGCTCGCAGGACACAGTCATTATGGGTTGGAGGAGCCTTGAGCCTTGAGCCTTGAGGTTCCCGAGATACTAGATTCCGTACCCAATACGGCAAGTGAGTTTCGGCTTTTAAAAGTCTCTTGGCTGTCTAATGACGTAGTGGCGTTCTTATCCGTACTAAAGATAATTTTGATCTCACAAACTTCGCTAATTATGTACAGTTAATAATTGTACGAGCTTAAGCTGATGATTTTTCAAAATAAGCATTTTTTTTAGAAGACTAACGCATTTTATTGTGTATACATTTATTTATAGTTACAGGTTGTATAGCGATAAATGAAATCTGGCCATGGAAATATAACCTCAAACCTTAGACATAACCTGCCATTTCAGTTATCTGCGATATAAACAGGATTATATTCTTCCCAGAGCCATACAATATTGGTTATGTTTATGTCTAGTTAGAGTTCACAGGTGCATACAAAGCCGTAGCAATAATTGTAAGAAAACCTTATATCTATCATGTCTTTCTATCATTGTTGGCTGATTGGTAGTAATATTAGTGCAATGGATACAATTTATTTTGTTCAAGTGTCAATTAAATTATCACATTATAACTAAAACCAAAAGTTTGTTTAGATATAATGTAAATGTATATTTTGTTTTAGCTATAATTTTGAGTAAGTCATTATTTATCAAACATATGGTTACCTGTGTGTAAACCAATGGAATGCTAACCCAGTCATAGCTCCAGAGAAGACCACATTTGGATCTAAACTCATTGAATTCCTGAAAAAAAAGCATATATAGTTTAATGGTTATTTCTACGTTTGATTTAAAAAACATTGTAATCGTATTAATCTCACCTAAACTGACATTCTAACAAATTTATCTTAATAACAATAAATTAAAACTAATTTTTTGAATGCCCGCCATCCACAATAATTATTCATTTTAATGTATACTACTTTGATTTAGCGATTTCATGCTCTTACCCATGTGCTATCTAGGTTTGTCCATTTCTGATCTAGATACCTCACTCATAGTTTAAAGCGGAGTCTATACTGTACTTACTGTACGTGTGGGGTCATCAGGTAATGAGTAGATAAAAGGAACACGGCTACGGCAACTCATGATCACCATTTATGGTGCCGGACTTACAAGTTTAATTGTAGTAGTGTACAGTACATGATTAGCTTTACTAAGCATTCACCAAACTAATAGTTAGGTAATTATAGCCCCGTAATCAAGCGCCAATTGGGATGATACGGAATTATTATTATGCCCCACGTTTGCTTGGGGTGCCGGTTAAAAGTTATACCGTTTGATCAGCTGATAATTACCCCGTGATCGAGCACTAATTAAAGCGGTACGGAATTATTATCTGAGAGAATTTAATTAAATAAATAAAACCTTTAATATTGCACACGATTTATTTAGATCATGGCACTGGTTTATTACAACGTTCTATATATTTATATTACCGGCACTGTGTAGATTTATGTGACTACTCTCTGTATTTAAGTTAGTGGCACTGTCGTGATATTACACGTTCTCTAGGTTTATGTCGCCGGCACTCTCTTTGTTAATACGCACAAACAGCTTATATATGACCTACCCCTTGCCCCTTGGACCTCTCGTGACCAGTGTCAAAACCAACAAATCGAAAGCGTTCCTGCGACAGGTGTCTTGAAGGCTAGCTTCCTATTGGGTTTAGGGAGCTAACGTTTCTTGCTTGTTTGGTAAATACTACGGAGTTAAATTTTGAAATAAAAAATAAGTTTTAATGGTGCAATACTTCTACATTATTTCTGAAAAGCGTGCGATTCTCCATGGATGAAGTCTTAAAAGGATAATTTACATACAGTTTATTGAAGAAAAATACCTTCATCCATGACTTTTTAAATATATGAGAGCGGTCCAAATCAGTATCATTACAACGGAAATATATTTTTAATGAAATAAAATTTTTTTTTATGAAATAGTGTACTATATACATACATACAACATATACACTATATATTGTGTACAAAACACATAAATGGCCAACATATTCTAGATAAAATTATTTCTTTTAGCACTGTGTCTTACTACCCATTCGGGTTATACGCTTATGTACTAATTACGCTCATAGTTCTAGGGTATAGGAATGCTATTTTTATAGAAAGTGTACCCGCATTTGTGAGGAGGGAAAGCGGGAAACCATTTTGGAAAAAAATCTTCAGTACACTCGACCGAGATACTAACCTCGATCTCCCCGTCATCGTCAGTCTAGTCTACTGCGAGAGTAGCGTGTTAGACCATGCGGCCACCGAAGTGGGTAACATGAAATTAAATGTGTCACTCGAACATTTCACCAATAGTAACTTCCATTATCTTTTTAGCTACAGGTAAGCAATTAAAATAAAATAAACATAACGATGAAATTAAAATATATACATGAGATAGTATAGTAAATAAATGGTACGACACAATCGCACAAACTTTCTCATATTGTGTAAGTATTATAGCTTCAAAGATAATTTTCAAAATTCTCAAAAATACGTTTTGAGTAAACTATCTATCTTTAGGTATGTTTTCCTCATCAAAACAAACAAATTATCTTGTTACTCACAATAAACACTCTTTATTAATTAATTTTAAACCAAATTGTTCAAATATGGCTTTTTAACCAAATTTGAATTCTCAAAAATAAATGATTTGTAAACTACCCTAAAATTATTTCTTATCATGTCATCATGAAAAATTAAAAATTTGAATTCATTCTTCAAGATCAATTTAAAAAAAATTAAAATGTTAATATCATTCATCGTAGCTAAATAATCCTTTATTTTAGATAAATAAATATATATTAATATTGATAATGCAAAATAGTCCCGGTTTTCAGTTTTGAACCTAATTACTAGAGCCATTTTCAAAAAAATCTAACGTTACAAAACTCAGTAATTAGTTAACTACTATTAATAAAAAAAAATTTTTGGAAAAACAAATATATATATATATATATGTATATACTATTTATAAAATGCAAAAATCTGAACAATTACCCAATTTGAGCCAAATTACTAAAGTCATCTTTTAAAATATTAATATTTTGAAAAACAAAGTCATCAGTAATCTATTAAAGGAATATCTCCCCCATAACAAGTATACATCTTTATATGTCATCCTCATGAGTAATAAGGTGGACTAGCTTAAGATAAGAATATATGGCGTATTTAGTAAGTGCTGCAATGAACTCTCGAGTTCCTAATACCATAGACTAAGTAAGTATTAGAAAGTAATAGACATTAATTATTAATATTTAAAAAACAATTATATTATCAGGATTAAAATAGTTTTGTTTATTTTGCTATTCAATATCAAAAAAGTTAGTAACCCGAACGGATAATAAGACTCGGTAATAGAAAGAATACCAAAATTTAAAGTTTATCGATAAAGTATTTTGTATGAAATATGAGTAGTAATTTGTTCTCCTTCACAGATAACACTGCTTTAAATAACGATTGTGAAGAATTTTCAATTCTTTTAGTATTCTTTTGCGCTTTTAGTTTATAATCATGTCTATGACAGACCTATGTCAATATTACCCAACCTAACAAAACAGAACCTTTAATTTGTAGATGCATGAAAGGTTAGGCGTCACTCTCACAAGAGACTGAACTTCCAATGACGGGGCGATCGGGGTTTGAATTCCAGTCATAACTTCTTTCGTATTTTTATAAATGCCCAGTGTACTTTAATTTAGTCATTTCTTACTGTTGATACAGTTGATAGCTTATATATTCGAGTGACCCAAGATGCTACAAAGACATATTCCCTGGCCTAAACTCCAATTTTGTAATCTATGCGTAGGTCTATATCTCTCCCTCCCCCCTGCTCCCCATGTCTTAAGACCTGTCCGGGCTATACACACTTGTAATTAATACTCAAAGGGTGTGTAAAGATGGTGAAGGTAGAGTTTAGAGAAAGTGCACCTATATTTGTGCGAAGGAAGAGTGATAATCCGTTTAGGAAAATACACTAATTAAATCCTCCCGGGATTCGAGTGCGGAACTTGCTGTAAACAGCAAATCACACTAGAGGAACTTGAAGTTCAGTCTGCGTATCCAATGAGTCCCATTATAGCATTTTTTAAACTATTTTAAATTAAACCAATATGTATTTTCAGATGACATTCTGATGGAGTGATTGTGTAGGGATAGAAAAATTAGGAAAGAACAGGGATTTGAACCCTGGTCATTAGGCTCTACTCACTAACTTTTTTACCTATTGAACTATCCGGGATCTATTTGTCAATTCCATAACCCAAATAAACCTCTAAGCGTACTGGTGTAGATAAATACATTAAATACCAACACCTGTTACAAGTAGATCCTAATTATTCAGTAAATAATAATATAATAAAAATAATAATCGACTTTAATGGCCAAGTTAAGGCTACCGCCTTTACTTACACCTAACCAATACAATTAAAATGAAATTTAACAAAATGATATATATAAAAACACACAAAAAATGTATGAAAACTAGAGCTAAAATACACAAGGATTATGTAATATGAAAACGCACGCACGCACACACACACACACACACACACACAAGGTGTGATTACGTCTCACACTCCTCAATCTCACGAATGAGCTTCCACACGCAGCTTATTTGCGACTTTTCGCTTGAAACCATTCAATTCTAATTTCTTTACATCGTTGGTTAGGGTATTTCATGAACGAGAAGCTGAAACATTGAAAGAATTTGAGTAATGATTGGTATTATGAAGGGGAATGAATAAAGTTGAGTTTTCTTGTGATCGAGTGTTGAAATTATTATTAGAGTTGAGTGAGCGTATACGTGAAGAAAGGTATTGTGGGGAGTTGGAAGTCAATAGTTTCTTTATGATGGTTATTTAGTGTAGAGTTCGTCTTTCTTTAAGTCGTAGCCAAGTTAGTCTCTTAGGGCCAGTTTCATAGTCAGATTTAGTACGCCTAAAGTTCGAGTCGATACTAAATACAGGACGACACCTACCTAGACCAAAATGGAATGGGCCAGTTTCGCATATGAAACTGGCTCATTCCATTCAATTTCAGGTAGGTGACCTACCTGAAATTGAATGGAATTGTATTTAGTATAGCGCCGCACTTGAGGCGTACTAAATCTGACTATGAAACTGACCCTTATAGTATGGGGAAATATGATCTCGTGACCGGAGGTCGAATATAAATCTAACACATGTGTTTTGGAGTATCTGTATCTGTTGACCTGGCAGTCTAGGGGTAAGGTGTCGGGCTTCTGAGCTTGGGTCAGGGTTCAATCCTCGGTCCCGGTACAGATTTATCTAATTGCCAAACCCTTCCTTCACCTTTGATAAGACGTGTATTAATCACAACTTGTGAATGTGTGGAGTGCCAGGCCTCCACCGTGGTTCGGATCCCACGTTAAACTGTAGGTCCTCCATTTCATCTCCCATTCACCCTACCATTCATTACACATTAGCGTAAATGCGTACAACCTGAACGTTTAGGAAGACATGGTAAATAATAATATTGGTATTTCATTGGTGTAATTTGCGATTTTGGTTGTATTTGCATTATACTAATATTACCAATGTATAGTTGTTATTTTTCATGATGTGTCGTAAGTAATATTTTAGTAATGAAAAAATTAAAATATTTGTATAACTATTGATCCAATAAAATGTAGTTTTAGAATAAATCAACATTAACCTACTATATCATGTTTAATGTAAAAATTTATGCTTACTAATAAAATTGTATTTACTATTAAATAATAAATACAATTTATATCAATTAATATTTATTATTGTTTTAATTATTAATTTTGTAATTTAATGCATATTCACAGTTTTGGCATGGTATAGATTCGAGGAGACTTTAGGCTATCACTTCATTATATATTTATTCTTAGCACTGCGTCTTAATATTATCATGTTTTATACTGTGTACTTGTCTGATCTATACCCATTTAAATACACTAATAGGGTATAGGAAATAGTAAGGTAAAATTGATATACATTGTAACCACATTTGCGTGGAGGTAGAGTGGGAAACATTAAAAAAACACTTTTTGTAGACACACACCCAGGCAGGATTTGATTCCTGACCTCCCCATCACTGGCAAACCAGACCATACCACAATTTGATTACGAATGAACATATCTGAGAGCTAGAAAACTTCCAATTCGTGTATGCTTTGGTCAGGATGAATTTCAATGAAAGACCAAATCCATTGCCTTCTATTTGTGACAATCTTAGGTATTCTCCCCTGATGGCTCTCGTCAAGACTATGTACAAGTTTAGATTCTCCCCCATCAATACAGAGGTGATTGCTACCTACGATAAAGGTTTCAGAGGATTATAGCTTTGTTTTGTTTGCTTGCTAGCTCAGTCTCACTCTTTGGAATGGTGAAGGGAAGGGGGGTGGGCTCTAAAGTGCTGATAGTTCTGGCAACAATGTGGGCTGACTGAGCCGCCGAAGACAAAGTATAACTCAATTGGTTTCTTTTGATACCGTAAACTAGAGGCTGGCGCTGATGCGACTCTTCACTTCCAACGACCATTGACCAGGCCCTTAATTTATTATACTTTGTAGCTGGAAGCTGAAGTGAGGCTGCTGAGAACTAAGAGTTTACAAAAATTCCCCTACTAATGTGCATGACTGGCTAAAGTGGTTGGCAGAGTTCAACATAAGGAAAACTTACGAAAATGTTGCTCTTCTCCTCCAAAAGTTTTCAGTCATCCCAGTTACCAGCTATTTGTGTGAGAGGAGTTTCTCAAAAATGGCCATTGTAAAATAAAAGCTGCGTTCGACTTTGAAGCAATAAAGGCTTAATTCTATTATATTCCATTTATTGAGCAGGACTAGGCTATGAAAACCAAAATTATAGATGGTATTGATGATTTAGAAAGATTGGACCTTTTACCGGGAGAATGGCACTGTAAGCGTTACACTATTTTACTTTCCAATTACAGTTTATAAAATAAGTTTAATAATGTAGGAACTTCTTAATCTCATCAATAACATATTTAATTTTGATGAGATTACCATCAAAATGTATAACTTTAGTGAAAAAATGGAAACTAAATCAATGTTTTCTTAAATCAAATAACAATAAAGTGAAATCAGAACAATGGATCTTAATTTTTCCGTCATATAACACCATTAGGCCATTAGTCAACTATATCAATTTTCAGGAGGAAAACAAACAAACAGACCATTATTGGAAAATAAAACCATGGACAAGGCAGGTATATTAGATTAATTCAGAGGGGAAGGGGGTGTTAAGTTATTGACTGGATTCTGTGGCTAGGTGATGTCTTGTTGTTGAAATAGCCCTAATCCAGACTTTTTTAGACCGCACCCCTATTGTCCGAATTCTGGTTAAGCCTATGATTCTGGGCATAGGACAAATCTGGTTAGTTTAGTGATAATGCATTTTCGCGCTATAACAAAGTTTCCGGGCTATTTTTCCGTAGAAAGTTGTCATTTCAGAAAATATGTTATAGGTGAGCTAGTATTAATATATTATAAACTGATATATTAAAAGTGGTGATTTATTATAAATATAAACATGTTTTTTTATTAACTGATATTAAGAGTCATTACCGGAATATATAAATACGAATAGTTAAAAATGATGAATTTAAATAAAGTCCAAGTGTATAAATAGTAGTGATTAAAATGACAGTTTACTTTCTCCCAAAGGGTTAACATTGAGCCATTTCACGCTGGAGTTGGTTCACTTTCTCCCAAAGGGTTAGCATTGAGCTACTTCCCGCCGGACATGGTTCAATTTCTCCAAAAGGGTCAATATTGAGCCGCTTCACACCAAAGATGGTTCACTTTCTCCTAAAAAGGTTTGACATTGATCCATTTCGAGCCGGCGATGGTTCACTCTCTCCCAAAGGGCTAGCATTGATTCTCCTCACGACGAAGGTGGGTCTCTTTTTACCGTAAGAATAACGTACAGCCTGATTCGGTGGCCGCATGGTTTAAGGCATAACTCTCATGTTAGACTAGATTGCCGATTACAGGGAAATATCCGTTTGAATCCCGGTCGGATGTACTGAGGGAGGTTTTCCAAAATGGTTTTCCACTATTCCTCCACACTAATGCAGATACATTACCTCTAAATTCAACCTTCCTCATCCCTAACATATTAGCGTAATTAGTACATAAGCTTATAACCCAAAGAGGCGGTAAGACGCGGTCCGAAAAAAAACCGTGTGGAAGATCAGGTGTTCCCTCCCTCTTTTTACTTTCTCTCTATCTTACAGGTAGAGAAAGTATGGTGATCGTCAAAAAAATCGAACTCGAGATTTTGATGAATTTTGACGTTTCATGACTTCCTGAATCCGAAAAAGTTGTTTTTGAATTTCCGTCTGTCTGTCTGTCTGTCTGTCTGTACCTCCAACTAGAGCCTAAACTATTTTACCGATTGAGCTGAAACTTGATATCTAGGGTTTTCATAGGGTTGCCCCGAGGGGTTTTTGGAATTGGATATCTACCCCTAAAATTAAGGGTAGTTTACTGAAGGGCGAAAAGAGAAAAATTTGGTTTTCTCAAAATCTGCTCAAACGATTTTGATTAAAATTCGTATCTAGGCGTTGATTAAGATTATAAATAAACTGGCTATTTTCATTTTCCTATGAAAATGATTTTTAGGGTACTTTACAGAAGCGTTAATTTCCGTATCTCCACAACTATTTGAGAAACTAAACAACTTATCATTGCAAAATTGTAGGACTATTAGAAATAAAAAACTTTTATTTGACATATATTTTTATAAAAGCAACAGTTTCTGAGATATTTGCAAATATATTAATACAATTTTGTGAGCTTTAGTTGTAAACATATACTACTTAAGTCTTAACGCAATAATTCTCCAATGCCATAGAGTAATTAAATATAAGTATCTAAAAAAGTATGTTATTTTTCCTTAAATCTCTTAGGAGAAATGTTTGCATAGCAATGATCTATCTCCATTTTAGACTCAATAGTCAATATTTACATTTTTTATTGGTCAAAATGTATAAATGAATAATTAAATATCAATGCGATGACTTGAAGATCTGCAACACCTTATAAAATGTTAAAACTTTAACCAGAAATCGAAATTTTAATACGAAGTGTTGACCCTTGTGGAAGACATTAAACTGTTTTAAATGTTCTTAGGTGGACAAAGATGCACCTCTTTTCTCATTGATTATATATCATTGTATATTATTTTATGCGTATTCTTATGTGGAGTGGTGATGATACAACGTACATTATTCCGTTCAGAAATCTTACGAGTTTATAGAAAGAGAGAGAAAGTCTGTGCGGTGCGCCGTACCATTTATTTATGATTATTTTTTAATGTTATTTATAATTCTCTTTAAAATTCTCTTTAAAATTGTTTTTACCTTTAGGTATTATGCAATCTTCAGTTCACCCCCGTCACATCAGCCCTCCTCTGCCTCCCCACATCCTTCCTTTTTTATTGTTATTTAAAAAAAAAAAATATATATATATATAAACTTACAAAAAAAATTACTCTCATGCAATATGCAAACGTAGGTTTTTCCCAGTGACGTCATCCTCTAATACTCCCTCAAGCGATATAGGGGTTAAGCGTAGTACCATGGCAGTGATGCAACGAATGGCGAGTTTTCGCGTGACGTCATCATCCAACTTTCCCCGGGAGTAACACTACTAATTTTGAGTTTGGCTAGTCATTTTGAAAACTTTACGAGTAAGTGGTGGCTCATGAAATATTATTTTGGGGTGGTTTGGTGACTACCCATGACAGTTTATTTTAGAGAGGGTTATATATGGGTATATTGAGTATGATGAGACATTTTTAAATTCCTTCTTTTATTTTACAGCCACAACGAAAAAAAATTAACTACGATTTTGGATTTGATTGAAAATTTGGAATATAATTAATCATTTTATTGTGAAAATAGTCAATAAAAACTGTAAAAATCATTACACATTTTAGTAGTAGGCCTATACTATTATGTATTATTCGCCAAACCATTTATTAAAACGTTTCTTACTAGGCACTGCGAAGAATTGAATAATCTCACCTCCCTTCTAAAACTTATTTTGACTAATATTTTCAATTTTGATAAAGCTGTGCTGTTTCACCTGATGAAATTAGGCTATGCTACTCTCAAACCCTCTAACTTTTTACACATTAAAATATTTACCATAACAGTTAACACACAAACTTCAAATTTAACATACACACAATACATCAGGGGTGAAGGTTTATACGTCTTCATTGGTAAACACATTTGTTTTATTTTGTAGTGATAGTGTGCAAGCGTATTACATCATTTATCTAATATATTACGTTTGCCATCTCCGGGTGAAAGTACAGGTATATCAAGAAAATAGTGTACAACTACTATTTTCACTTCTATTTCGTAATCATATTGGTATAGTGACACTCTTCTATACATTTTATATTATAATGAGCATATTTGATTTCCTTATTTAGAGCTATTTTTGACACACCCTTACCTACATTTTATCCTCGAGACTCTCCTTTTGAATAACTTCGTTCAAAGTCCCATAAACTCTCGAATACATTCCCCTATCATTTTATTCCTCATTTTTCCCAGCGACTTTTTATTGTAGATACTGTGTAAATTATGTTTTCTCTTTATCGTCTGATGTATCAAATCGATAAATATTATCAAACATATATACATGTATATTTTCTGTTTTCATTTCATAAACAAGGAAGCCTATGTTCTTGAATAGAAGCTTAACTTTTTTTCATATTTCTTTTTAACATCATTATAATTAAAATGGTACATACTAATCTTGCTTTTATCTAAAATGGTAAATCCTGCATAGATAGATTTATTCAAAAGCAGGTTTATTTTAATCAAGTGTACCTTAACTAACTCTTCCGTGAAGATTGTCTAAGCGATACATTAATGCTCAGGAAGTAAAACGTTTGTTCATCTTGTTTTCATTTTAACAATTGAACATTTACACTATATATTTGATCATCCATTGACTTGCCGATTACGGCATTGTTCACGAGCTTGAAAAAGTCTTTTACCAACCCGTTTACTGCATTTTTTTAGTTAGATAGTATTAAAATCAGTATATGTCTTTAACCCAGCACTCTGTTTGAAAATGAAGACACGATGCAGCGTTTTAAGCTTCAGACCGAAATAGGTATACAGTTTTAAATTACGGTAATGTATGGTAGGCCTACCATGTAATTTTGTTTACTGTTTAGATTGGGAACTGGCCTTTCTCTTTTCCCGCTGACCGGAGGGGAGAGTTAAGCTTGGATTGTAACCCTGTTACAACACTTAGAAGAAAAAGAGATTGTTTTGGCTCACCACTCCGGTCCTAGTTGACCCGGTCTTGACCAGGCTCCACTCCGCTCCGCTCCAATAACGCGTACCGGCACTAACAACATCATACTGACTCGTAAGGCCTGGCTTCATTCCTCGCCGCGCCCAAGAAAAAAGATGAAGGATGATATGCGCAGTTTGGATGCGCGTCGCCGGCAGGGGAGGGACCTTGTTCTTAGATTAGGTTATCGTCTGTATATTCAAAATTCCATCTGGCCATAATGATTCAAAATTACTGTTCAGGATTTAATATTTAAATAATTCATTTACTAACTGTATCTGGTCTTCTTTAAATTGCTTGCGGACCATGGATAATATATATATATATATATATATATATATAT
>CABFWB010003128.1:36769-53237 GCA_902151455.1 Timema bartmani
CCCCCCCCCCCTGACTACAGCCTTGAAAGTCTATTGACGAGGATGCAAGTGAGGATCCACCAGCCCCTGTGCCGATCATTCCACCACCCCACCCCCGGCATTCACTAAATGTCAGAATAAAGTTCTTTTGGATATCCTGAGTCGTATCCCTGTATGTGACGGTCAGGACAACACTGTCCTATTTGAATATTTAGTTGAGATTAACAGAGCGTCATGTTTGAAATTAGCCAGCGAAAATGAGTTTTTAACTCTCTGTTTGTCTGAAACTTTTGGGTTTTTGACTCAGTTATTTTCCCGTGGGATTCAGAATAATCTATCTTTGAGATCACTTATCGACCTTGTCTTGGAGTCATTATTGCCTAGTAGGGTAAGGGCAAAATTCTGTAGGGAAGTTATACATAGATTCCCAGCATAGTGTATTCGTTCCATTTTGTGATGGGGACAATCCTCGAGATTTATTCTCGATAGTTGAGGAGTGCGAGGCGATTGATCGTTTGGTGGTTCGATTCCCTGACGTCATCAATGACCGATGGGGGAAGTACGACATTCTGCCGTGCGATATTGTGGCGCAGGACCATATACCCGTCAAATCAGGTCCTTACTCCTGTGCGCCACCTAATTTGGAAATCTTCAGGATTCTTATCCTTGATTTAGAGAAAAAAGAGGCCATTCGCCCCTCCAAATCTCCATATGCGAGTCCCGTGTTCATAATTCCCAGGAAAGGTCATGGGCATTGTTTGATTGTGGACTATAGGAAACTCAATAAGAGGATTGTGTTCGATCCGTATCCCATGCCCAGCATTGAATCCGCCTTCCAACATCTCGATGGGGTCAAATATTACAGTCTGATCGATTTAAATGCCAGCTTCCTACAATGTGCGCTCTCTGAGTCATCCAAGAAATACACCGCATTTATTACCCCATGGAGGTTTACGAATTCAATCACGTCCCATTAGGTATTAGCTGTGGGGGGCAAGCGCTCAGTAGGGTATTAGACCACATCCTTGCTGACCTGAAGTATGATTTCGTATTCAATTATCTGGATGGCATTTGTATATACAGCAAATCCTTTGAGGACCACTTGTGTCATGTGGAAACTGTGTTGAGGCGCCTGCGTGAGGCCGGATTACCTGTCAACCCTGAGAAGGTCACCTGGGCCAAGAAGTCTGTCCCGTACCTTGGGTACATTATTTCTGAAGGGAACCTACTTGTCGACCCCGAACGGGCCAAGTCTATCTTAGACTTCCCTGCTCCAAAGAATATAAAGGGTGTGTTGCGGTTCTTGGGCATGTGCGCATACTACGCTAGATTTATCCCGAACTTCTCTAACATCGCTAAACCCCTTAACTCTCTGAAGAGGAAAGGTGCATTGTTCGCTTGAGGATTCACCCGAAATGACGCCTTTGTCACGCTCAGGCGCCATCTTATTTCGCCAGCTGTCTTGCACATGCCCGGCTTCTCTCTCCCCTTTCAATTGCACGTCGACGCTTCTTCGGTAGCACTGGGAGCGGTTCTTTCTCAAGAGACTCCTGAAGGCAGTAGGCCGGTAGCATTCGCTAGTAGGACCCTGAGCCCGGCCGAAAGAAAGTACAGCATTTAGGAAAAGGAATGTCTCAGTTGCATCTACGGTGTCGAGAAATTTGCAGATTATCTTGAACCCTGCAAGTTCGACTTGTATACAGACAACATGGCCCTGAGTTGGATGTGGAACCACCCGAAGCAGCTAGGAAAGATTGGTCACTGGGTTTGGAAACTGTATAGGTATAAGTTTACTAAGAATCACGTCGCCGGGAAACTCAATGTTGTTGCCGATGCGTTGTCACGCATGTCTGAGGATGAGGACCCCGTAGGAGACAGTAAGGAGGAGGTCTTACTGTGTGTTATACATAGAATTCCGGAATCGTTCATTTCTATTAAAGACCATCAATTAGAGGACCAATTTTTTGCGTAGACGGTCGGCAGGATTAAGCGCGGAGAAAAAGTTGGTAGTTACGAGATCCATAAAGGCCTGCTTGTAGTTAGGATGAAGGGTAGACTCAAGTACTTCATCCCATAGAAACTTAGGCCGATGTTGCTAAAATACTTTCACGACTCTCTCCTCGGCAGCCATTGCGGCATCCTCCAAACTGAACGAAAAATCTCCAAAGAGTTTTTTTGGCATTTAATGTCTAGAGATATTAGGGAGTGGGTACGTAAGTGTGAGCCGTGCTAATTAGCGAAACCCACTGGCAACTCGAAGATAGGCTTCCACTCTGCGGATATCGCCAAGCACCCGTGGGAGAAGGTTTTTATTGACTTTGTTGGCCCACTGACCTGCTCCTCCCAAGGTAACACTTCCAAACTTGTTGCTATGGATGCCTTTTCTAAGTTTGTCATTCTCATCCCACTTGGGAATATTAAGACGATGACTACTGTTAATGCCCTGTGTAGGCATGTGTGGGTGATCTTAGGAGCCCCGAGAGTCGTTCTGAGCGATAATGGGCCGTGTTTCAGATCTAGGGCTTTTGGAGATGTGTTTTTCTTGGCGGATCAAGCATGTGACCACCAGCCCCTATAACCCGTCGCCAAATCATGTGGAGCGATTCAATCGTAACCTCAATATTGCTTTAACTATCTTCCACCACCAAGATCATTCCCGCTGGGATTAAGATATTGATCTTTTGAACGTGGCATTCAATGCCGCCTTCCATGAGTCAGTCAAGGCCACACTTTCCTCGATATTCCTCAACAGGGACTTGAGCCACCCCTTGTTAGCCAAATGGGATGCTGACCCCCTTTTGAACGGTGCTGACAACTGCCCATATGAGGAAAAATGCGAGCTGGCCTTTAAGAACCTCCAGAAGTCACAGAAAAAGGTAGCATCCACCTATAGCCGGGCACGTATCCCTGTCATAGATACTCTTAGAGAATGGTGATAACATCTCTGGTGTAACTATGGCTTTTTCCAGAGCAAGTGGATAGTCATTGTACTCAACATCCATCTCTTCCGGATAGTCTAAGCTGACTTCAAAAATATAGTTCACAAGACTATCATCAGCAACTGAAATTAAGTTGAGAGCTTCTATTTCAGATGGCTTAAATCACCTAAAATCACACTGGGAAACAAACTCAAACATTGCATTTTAGTAAAAAAAAATTACAATCCTAGTAAGTGATGTACTTGACCTCATTTAGAGGGTTGAAATCATTCATACCAGGGTTGTGGGCCTCAAGCGTTTCTATTTTAAATCAAACACATCTACAGGTATCATTTTATCAATGAATAAATATATTTCATTGTGCGTAAGTAGCTCCAATTCAACCTTAGTCATCTTTTAAAATGCCATCCATGCCAGTCCAGGGCTTGTGCAATAATTTAGCCAGTATAAATAATAATACTCAAAACATAAAGAGAGACAGTCTTCGAAGACGTCTGCTTAAAGTAGAACGTCCCTTATAACTTATAAATTCTGATATTCTTCCATAGTATTCACTTCAAAAATTTTCCCACACGGTTTTAGCATGAGCATAGTTACTTTTTGAAATGTTCTATTCTGTCAGGTTAATTTAGATTGCGTTGTCTAGTGGCACAAACAGGTCACTTAAGGGTGAGGTTTGGGTATGATGTCACGGGTAAAAACCCACGATTACTCAATACTTAACAGCGAAACATTTTTTATGTATAAAAGAGGCTAATTATAAAACATAATAACAAAAAAGGGAATGAGCGCAAGGAATGAGGAATGACGTCACGGGAGCAAACCTACGATCGCACAATACCTAACAGAGGGGAAAGTATTAAAAAATAAAACAATAATAAAAAGTCGGTAAAGCCTTCTATTGCTAACCATTACCTAACAGCGAGAAATAAAAATATAACATTATATATTAAAAACATTAAAATGTATATAAAAATAATCGGTTGAGAGTAGGAGGGGGATAACGTCATAATTTAAAACAAAATTAGAGAAAGCTTATTTTAATTTAAATATTTCCCTTGTTTATATAAACTATATATTATTATTATAACTTATAGTTGTTTGTATTTATAACGTGGTGTTTGGATGGGAGGTCACGTGGCCTTTTGGCCTTTAGGAAAAGCCGCCATTCTATACAACTTGATATGACTTAAAAAAAATTATAGCGTCAAATTAAAAATAAATATATAGTTTCTATTAACTAATTTTTACTATATTCATATGACAATTATTATGACATACCTCCATTATAATTTTAAGTCCTTGAGAATCGGTGATTCTTGATTCTTTCCTTGTTTCTTTTAGTAACGAGATGAACCACGTGCATGGGATCCAGTATGTATTAAATTCTACACTAGGGACTGATTGGTACATTTGTATTTCCACAGCTGTCATGAATCCTGAAAACACAAACTTATTAATCATTAAAATAACTTATAAAATGTGTGAATGTAAGTGTTAATTCAATAAATAAAAATTGATAATATAAATAATGCTACTCTCACAAAATAAGTTTCTGATAAAATACCAAGCCAGGATACTATTAAAAGATGATGAAAATTTAGCTGCTTTACAAACCCATTGAGTATGGTTTTATCTTATTATTTTAAAATACTGTTAGTTTTATTTACTAAATAACACTTTTATTTGGCATGAAACAAGACACATCTCAATTTATCGAGAGGAAGCAAAACACAACTGAGCATCACACTAAAAACAAAAGAACTCACAAGGTGGCCACGGGGTGGAGTACCTACACATCATGTGTCGTGAGGTCAAACAGAATAACAGAACGCATGTTTGATAATTATTAAGACTAAATGTTTATTTATTATACCTAACACCACCTCTCAAACGAATTTTAACTTATTAATTTCTCTCACTTTCTTTCTTGTTTCTGTCTGAACAGGACCCCTAATTTTGAAACTTGCGAAAATACTCGCTAGTGAGCTAACTCGCAAATCACATGAAGAAAGGTTTCTACTGTCGTGGGAGTCGGTGTAGTGTTGTTTCGCTTGCGACTGAATTTTCAATCCGACAACATTGTAAAACCATGACATGCCAAAGGATTGAGGCGATGAGATGCCACAACACGCCATTATACAAGATACGTAACTGAAAGTAATCATTATTATTGTATTGAGTGAATCATTTAAAACGGTTTGTTTCGTTTAATTAGGAAACCATCTTCCATTTGTATGCATCTAAGCTTGTTGTTTCAAAATTTTCTCAGGTTATATTAATAGAAGTTAAACCGTTCTCACAATCAATATCCACTATAGGACAATTGGTAGCTTGCTTGTCTGAAACTCAAATGTTAAAGAAATCAATCACACCCCAATCACAATATTTTAATTTTTTGTCTGAATTTAAATCACTTATTATTATTATTATTATTATTATTATTATTATTATTATTATTATTATTATTATTATTATTATTATTATTATTAAGCACCGCGTCTTACTATCCGTTTGGGTTATACGCACTTACGCTAATGTGTAGTGCTAGGTTGATTGTGAGATGAAATGGAGGACCTACAGTTTAACGTGGGATCCGAACCACGGTGGAGGCCGAGCACTCCACACATTCACAAGTTGTGATTGATACACGTCTTGTCAGAGGTAAAGGAAGGGTTTGGCAATCAGATAAATCTGTGCCAGGATAAATCACTTGTTAATAATTAGAATTCAGTAATATATTATTTTATTTTCGCATCTTAACTATGCGAATAATAATTAGCTTAAATGTGTACATTTTTATGTCATAAAACCCATTAATTTAATTTTTAAATAATAACCTACATACAAAATTTCAAAATTAATGTACAGTTTTTAATTTAATACCTTGTTAAATTATTTTTAAGGAATATTATGGTAGTCTACGTAGGATTAAGCACCTTTTCTACTTCTATAAAAATATTTAAAACAAATTAAATGTTAACTAATAAAATTATTTAAAATTAAAGTTTAAAGTCTGATAAATAAAAAAATATGAAATGACAGGACTTGAACACGTGAACTCTAGATTATAGAACCGACATTCTACCAACTCGGTCAAATTGACGACTTAAAAATATTAAAATATATAATTATATTTTCACCCAAATAAATTTTTTTATTGAAGGATTGAATAAAGTGTACAAAGCAATATTTTTTTTTCTGTAAGCCTATTTTGTACAATGGTAGGTTTATTTCAACAAAATCCTTATCAGAAAGCTGCAACCAAAAAGTGGGGGTGTTATTTTATGCTCTACTCGACAGACAAGGCCTGTCTCGCACGGTGTGAGGCTGGCGAGTAGAATCCGCTTGCTATTCGATCGTGTGACGTCAGTTTTCGCAGCGTAAAAGGGGTTTGCGAGATTGTGTGCGAGATGAGAAAAATAGGCTAGCGAATCGCTACTCGCACGTTTCAAAATTAGGGCTCCAGAGTTTTTGTCAGCCCATCAGCTATCATATCGTCCGTTGGCATGTACAGTAGGGATTACTTAACGTTGTTTTCTCAGTGCCCGAAAACTTCGCAAAAATAGTAGTAATGCCAAATGTCAATATGTTTGGTACACGAGTGTACATTGGAATATGCATGATTTTTTTTATTTGCTTCTTGAATATCACGATAAATTAAGGTCTATTTTACATCGACATTCCAAAAACCAGTTTATTTTAAAAGGTTTCGTAAATAAACAGTCTCTTTTGCTGCGTCCGTGAGAGCCATGTATTATGATTTAGTGCTTGAAAGAGCTACGGTGGATTGTTTTCATGCCTCCCACGTCACAGCAAATCCTTCCAATTGAAAAATGTAGCCTATGTACGATCCCCTGTTATCCAGGCCTCTTCCCCAGTCTGCGTTCCCATAGCCAATCAGTTCAATACCTGATCTCTTGCAGACTAGTATATGGTTTATTGTACCATTTAGGTATCGCAGGGCGAGTTTCGCTGCATCAAGTGTATTTGTTCAGGGTTTCGATTGTACTGGCTCAAGGAGCTCACTGCATACGAAATGTCAGGTCGTGTCGATATTTTGAGGTATAGCCCGTGAAGGTTGTATGGTAGAAACTTTCTGGCTCAGCCCTCGAGGCATGCTATGCTTCACATATGACTGCAAAACAGTTTGCATAGCTACGCCCAAGGCCGGAGTAAGAGAAGGCCTTAAGTCAATAAATTACTTCTTGACTGTTGGGGAGGGCGGGTGGGGGAGAAGTTACGTCTTTTTGCAATGCCCAAATGGTTTAATTTACTAAATTAAATATACTTTTTTGTACTGTTCCTAATAAAATCAATTATTCGTTATATACTTAGTTAATAGTAGTAATAGCCCGGGTATATCTAGTCGACCGGAAGTGCGAATATGAAAGGTGTGACAAATTATTCTGTTACGTCAAAAGAGTATGTGACGTATGACAATGACGTCGAGGAGAATGACATTTATTAATTGAATAAAAACCAGTTTTGAATGAATTATAATATTTGTCCTAGACTTATGTGGGTATATTTTGACTAAAAATATTGTTTAGTATTTTGTTTGTCTTAAATCTGTGACGCCATAAGAGCATGACGTGAATAAATCAGATTTGAATGAATATTATTATATTCATCCTAAACCACGCACAAAACAGCATATCCACAAATACTGTGGTTGTTATGTTTATTAATGACGTCATATTTAGTTGTCTTACGTAGAGTGAATGTGAATGTTTCAGCCGATATGACAACAAGAGTTTCTAGTTTTCAACAATAGTTATAGTTGTGAAAATAAAACTCTAATAGACTAGATTTGCAAACATATGATTATCAGATATAAAAACTTTATTTAAGAATTTAATCTTATATAAATTAATAATTACACAGAAGTTAGACATAAAGATAAACCTCTACATTACTACCAAACTAGATAACAGGAGACAGAGGTGACTTTCCCATTTCACTTTTACTACATATTTTTTTTATTAAAACATATTATTAGCCAATTAGAGAGTAAATACTAATTTACATTATTTATTAATTTAAAATTTTAAACTTATATTGTGTTATCTATCAGGGCTAGGAATAGCAAATTGAAATGTCTCGAATTAAATTATTTTAATTTCAGCTTTTACTTTCTCTTTGAAAATATTAAAATCTGAAATTTACATTTCCAATTTTAAAAACAGTTTTACCATAACTTTTTATTTAAATCCACTGGATTAGTAAAAAATTATTTTATTTTATTTTTTCTCGTTATTTTAAAAAAAATTCATAAAAATAGTTCAAGCACATTAGATAAGAATCGGTTAATAGAAAAAATAATTCAACATACATATATGATATGGAATCTCAGATGATTACAATTTATAATTTTATAATTTCATAGATATGTTAAACATAATACATAAAACAGTTATTAGTCACATTAATATATAATTAGAGACTAAATATTATTTAAAACAATATTACCAAAGTTTGAACTTTATTTTTTTCGAATTATCAATTGTGTATTTAACTCCACTGGATAAGTAAAATTCAACTGGACTACATTTCAACCATTCTAAGTTTGATAGAATTATCTCTCCCCACACCATCATAAATTAATGCAAAGTTTGAGGGATATTTATTGACAAGATAGATTTGTTCCATAAGACATAAGTGTGAAAAAGTTTTTGGGAGAAAGAAACCTACGGAACTATCGTTTAAAATAAACTTTACATAATAACCTCTTCCAAATTTAGTGTCCCACTCCTCGAAAGATATCATTTTTAATTTGGTGTTTTCCGCCAAATTTCTAAGAGAAATATATTGAGTCTCACTCTTGGCAGTGTTGATTTCATTCATAAACGTCTCCATACCCTAAAATAAAAGATTTAAAATACATATATTATGGAATAAAAAAGATGTACATAATTTTTTTACTAAAAAATGATAAATTACCTTGAGTTTCCCGTACGGAAGTGAGTTTTGGTGGTGGTTACTCTGTCTTTGGTGTGGAATTATCTACGTTCGGATCACCCTGAAGAATTTCAGCTCACCTAGCTTGCAGTTTGGTCGTATGCGGATCTTTGAGTGAATGTGCGAGGAAATCAGAAGCGATGCCTTGATCAAAATCTAGTGCCGCCTCTTGCCAGTTGCGTAGCCACTCTTGATGCGACCAATATCAGTCGCAGATAACTTTACAATATCGTACGTCTCTGGTCGAGCCACAAGCGTAAGCTTTTTTAAAGTGACCAAATCATCCAGAAATACAATATTATATCGTGCGTTGGACAGTGGACTCTGGTAGAACTTCTAATACATAGGTGTAATTATTTAAAAAATCAGTTGTTCCTAGCTCAACGCATCTATCACCATCAGCGTATTCTTCTAAAATTGTTATATCCCCAAAATGTGATTTGAAATGTTCTTTCCTGCATTTACAAACGCCGCGCCGCCCTCTCTTGTTAACTCTATTGAAATAAGAGTGGCCCGTAACACTATTCCTAGATTGACGTTCAATAAGGCGACGCTTGAACGCTTGAGGAGGTTTGTTAAAGCACACGTCCTCGACTGACTCAATTTAGCGATGTCTATGCCGTTTTATACAGCCGTATTTAAACACATTGCCAACATTATAAAATGGCGAACGAGTCTGGACAAGGTAATTTTTAACAATTAAGCTCAAGGTGAACAACGTCTACCTTTTTAATCTCGTGGTGTTAGTCAAGGTGTGTTAACAACAAGACAAGTACCGTCTTAAGGTTACATAAAGTAATGAAAAAACTCACTAAGAACAAAACCACGAGTCGACGATTATAAAAGGAGAATTTATTTCTAGATCACGGTGAACAACGTCTAGCTTTTTATTCTGGCGGTGTTATTCAAGGTGTGTAAAAAACAAGATAAGTACCGTCTTAAGGCTACATAAAGTAATAAAAAACTCCCTAGGAACCAAACAACGAGTCAATGATTTTAAAAGGAGAATTTATTTCTAGCAGAGTATCATTTCTTTGTCGTCATGCCGAGTGAAAAGAAGCTGTCACGTAACAAAATATTGAGCTCTCGTCTTTTGGTAAAATTAAGTACAATTTTAATTATCTCTTCTCTGTCTCTATTCTGAGCAGTGTTCAATGTATTATTTATACTAATATTTAATATTCTCTCTTTTTTTAGTGTCTAAGGAACAAACATTAAATACATTTAGAACTGGCGAATCTATCGACAATGCTAGACCCTCTACGTCAGACAATGCCACACCCGACAATGCGGAAGGTCAACGAGACAACATTTTTTACTGTGTCGCCCCTAAAAACACTGACGACTCATTTAACATAATAAGAGCGACAGGACGTAAGTATAGTCAGTTCAACACGTTAGACAAGGATATTCTAGCTCGATTCAAACCTTCGATTGCGAATGTGAGTCCGGTGCATTACCTAAAGCCGTTTTTCTCTAATCTACTGGCATATTTGCTTAGAGGTACGGCCCCTTACGATTTAATGGGACTTACGATCACAAACACGGAGAATAATCTGGACAAACAGGTCGAGGTTTCGTGCCGTAGATGTGACCAAATTGATGTGAACACTATTATGAATACATTAACAAAAGTTATTCAGAGTAAGGCCAAATTTGGTATAGCCGATGTATTGATGATTAGAGTGAATCATATCAAAATGATGATGGCCAACGGTAATACAGCATTAAAAATAATGTGTTTTTCAAATGATTATCTGAGTCGCCATAATAGGAGCATAAACGTTGTTAAATCATTGACAAATTGTTTGGCGCACGCTATAGTAGTAGCGATAGCCAAAACCACTAATGATATTAAATATTAATCGTATATTCAGGGATTTAAAATTAATAATGTGGTAGATGATCTTCTCGAAAATTTCAGCGTTATTTTGGTGACCAATATAAATTACACGTGTACAATACCCTCTCGACAATCAATAGTTGGTGGTACGAGGGGGTTTCGTCTTCGACTGAAGACATTAACCTATTGTACGATGACGTCACGCGTCACTTCAACGTAATAATCAATATGGCGACCGCTTTTTCAGTTCGGTACTTTTGCGAAGGATGTAATACCGGCTTTAAAAGAGGTGCAAGACATTCGTGTAAGGGTACTTGCTTCCAATGTATGTCCCCACCTCCTTGTTTCTACGTAAGCGAAAAGGTGTACTGAAGTGATTGTAACAGATTCTTTATGCCTGACACTTGTTTCGCTAATCATAAATCGAATAAAATTCGCTGTAGGAAAACTGTTTGCAATTTTTAAAAAAAGTGTGTATTACCTGTGATAAATGAAAGGGAGTAATCACGAATGTTTTAAATCCTACTGCAGGATGTGCAAACAAAATAAAGACAACTCTCCTCGTTTTTACATGGAGACGTTGAGTCGAAAGGAACGCGATGATAAATATCTAATGGTCTTCTTCGATTTCGAGACTAGGCAGGAACTTGCTATAGCCGACGACTGTTTTATGCATGAACAGAATTTTCTTCACGTACAACATTATTGTGTAAAATGTGAATTTAACGATAATATGGACGATGATTGCGAACAATGTGGGAAACGATCTCATTCCTTTTGGGAGAATCCAGTACACAGCTCTATCGAATACCTGTGATGACCGAAGCGATTTGCCAATAAAATTGTTTGTCTTGCGCACAATTCTCGGGGCTTTGACGCGATATTTATCCTAAATAGTCTTCTGTCACTAAACTGCACTCCTAAAATCATTGCGGACGGGACTAAAATACTCTGCATGACGATGGACCACATACAATTTAAAGACAGTCTAAGTTTCCTACCTATGCCACTGAGACAGATCCCGAAAGCGTTTGGAATAGACTGCAAAAAAGGACACTACCACTATTTGTTTAATACAGAAGAAAATTTAAATTATATCGGTGAGATGCCTGGTCCTAAATGTTTGGTGGTGAATATGTGAAACCAGATGAGTGAAATAACTTAATGGTATGGCACGTTGAGAAGCTAGCGCAGGGATATATATTTGATAGTAAGTCAGAGTTAGAGGCCTATTGTGTAGAGGGCGTAAATGTATTACGCAAGGGTTGCTGAACATTTCGTCATCTATTTTTAAATTTAGGTTCGACGGACGTGTTTAGAGAATCGATCACCATCTCTTCGGCGTGCAATCGTTTGTATAGAAAACTTTTTTTAGCTCCCGATACAATAGTCATCCTGCCTAAATGAGGATACAGGTGCGGTGACAGACAGTCTGCGAAAGCCATAAAATGGTTAGTCTATCTGCAGAAAACCCTTCCGGATATTCAATACAACACGCTTTCAATGGATGTGAGATAGAAATCCTGGGCAAGAAGGCGGCCGGTTATTGTGAGACAACGAGGGAGATTTTGATTTTGACCGCTGTTTCTTCCACGGGTGTATATGTCTTTCAAACTGTCACGCCACTATAACAGGGACGAAAGAGACGTTCGCTGAACGATACGAGTGCACTCTGTTGAGAGATCAAACATTTAGAGCCGCAGGGTACATTGTAACAACTATGAAAAAGTGTGACTTTGACAAAATACTGACTGAAGACACAGAATAAGACATTGAGTTAAACAATCACCCTAAGATTCAAACTGTCTCGCTCAATACAAGTGATGCACTGTACAGCGGACGCTGTGAATCTATGACTCTACACTATAAGACTAACCCAACGAGAAAATAGGATAGATATACGTAGTTTGTACCCGTGGGTGTGTAAATATTTTTAATTTCCTGCAGGCCATCCTATAAATATTTTTGTCACCTAAAACTGTCCCGATGATGTTGTAGACTAAGATGGTCTAATTAAATGTAATTTACTGCCTCCTAGAAAATTGTAACACCCCGTACTACCCTACAACACTAATTCAAAGTTAATGTTTTGTTTATGCTCCTCTTGAGCAAACGAGATAAACCAAGGTGATTGTACACAAAACGACTCTGACATAACTATTACAGGCACATGGATAGTAGACGAGGTTCGACTAGCCCTAGAAATGGGCTACAAGGTGGTTAGAGTACAAGAATTTTGGGGATATAAAATTACCCAGCTTGACCCTCAAACCAAAGAAGGAGGACTGTTTTTTCAATATATAAACAAGTTCCTCAAGATCAGGCAGGAGGTTTCAGGATACCCCGGATGGTTAAAAGTGACGCGGACAAAGACTATCACGTTAATGACTATTACAAAACTGAGGGAATAGTACTGGATAAAAACGAAATTGTTAAGAATCCAGGAAAGCGCGCACTTTCTAAATTGTGTTTGAACTCTTTCTGGGGACAATTTGCACTGAACAAGTACAAGACGCAGACCACCATAATGAGCAACCCAAAAGAGTTTCTACCCTACTCACTACCCCCGGCACGGAGGCTCGAAACATTATCTTTCCCAATGACGAGGTCGCTTGCGTCTCGTGAACGTACCGAGAGGAAACCACCCCCCCCCTCCCCCTGGACACGGTCAACGTGCCTATAGCCGCGTACGTGAATACCGGTGCACGTATGAAATTATATTTATATCTTAGGCACTTGGGTTATTTTTGTCTTTACTGCGACACGGACTCTATTATCAGCGTGATAAGTCCGACAGACACGTTCACGATACCAACAGGTTACAAGTTGGGTGACATGACAAACCAACTGACCGCTTACTCTGAGATAGCGTACATCACAGAGTTTGGTTCTGGTGGACCGAAAAATTATTCGTACAATGTGTTCGACCCCGAGATGAATGAATACAGGTCTACCACCAACATCAGGGGTATAACGCTTAACTATGAAAACACAAATATTGTAAACTATACTACTATTAAATACATGATGTTGAAAGGTATTGACCCGGTACACGTAACCAACCATCGAAAAATTAAAAGAAAAAGAGGCCCCATCGTCATACCCAAGATGGAAAGAAAATACTATAATATTGTGTTCAGTAAGCGTAAGAGATTAAATAACAACACCTCCGTACCCTACAGCTATGGCAGATGGCGAATATTCGTTTGGAATGTGATCGTTTACGTCAAATGCAACTTCGCAGAAATAATCGTCCAGACATGGAAAACATTATAAAATGGAATCGTGTTTGTACCTGTTCCCCTTTCAAACATTGTAGAACTGACACTAATTCTATGATAGTGTATGAAGAATTTAATGACGACATTATTTTAACATTATTAATACTAGACGTGGACCACTCTACTGTGGTACTACCATATACAGAAACAGGTGTGAAAAAGCTATCATCACACAATTGTGAAAGCAGCTGCTTTAATGACTTCTGTCCGACAGATGGTGCCCCTATTTGTGTAGAGGTTAGCACATGGTATGGACATTATCAGGTGTCTGACCAAATATATTTTGACATGATGAAACGACTAATGGATTACATTGAATAATTTGGGTGACATATCAAATTGAAAAACTTACCATCATACGTAGACATTTTTCTTCTCTCTCTGATTCTAGTATAATCTGTATTAAAGTACAAAAAGATAAATAGAAACGCCTTTTCCCCGATTAGAGCCACAACATTGTCTGCAGGTCTAGAATTGATAAGACCGTACAATTGCATCATACAACCTTCGTGCATGCACTCAGTTAAAATAAATATTTCTATTATATTGCCTCCAGGAACGTACGGTAAAATATCTCCGCGATCTAGTCTGACTCTTCACCACGGGATAGATGTTTTGGCCGGGGTTATAGACGCAGACTACCGTGGTAAAATTTGAGTATTACTCATTAATCACGGTGACACGGTTTTTAGAATTAAGAGGGGAGATAATATTGCTCAGCTAGTGTGCGTGAAAATTGATGACTCTAGAGTTGAACACACTGATTCACTATCAAACACTCATATAGGGGAGGGAGGATTTGTTTCGAGTGCACCCTACTTTCTAATGTTAAAAGAGGGATGCAAGTTACATAACACAAATAACAATAAGCATAACAATTTATTAGGTCAATCATAATACAATACATTAGGTGAGCAATATAGTTTATTCGTATGGTATTGGAATTCTGAAAAACACGGTGAACTGATAAATAATAGAATACATATTGGATATATCACTTTAACCTGGAGCCGCTAACTACAGGCCTGACACCCGGCATAACAATGTAAAGCTATGATAAGGCTTCATGAGCAAACTAGACAATCCAACACGTATGGGGTTTCTCTTGCCACCCTATGGGTGGCACTAAACTATCAATAAATGGTGGATGCCCGCCTTAGTCAAATGAATCAACAGCCTGAACGTCATGCCCCAACACGTGAGGGTTAACCTTACTCCACCTATCCATCAATAGCCAGCCTCCGATCGGGAGATTACTGTATTAGCGGTGGACAACTAACACTTAGCCCTTGATCAAATTTAATTACAATAGTGTACTATGGATCAGGACTAATTCCTGCCAGGGGATGGCTTGAGGAGCCCCCTTGGTGGCAAATACAAACATACCAAATAACACATAGTAATAGGAACCCTACAATAGGTTTGAATGACCTAATTAGGTCGTACCTCAAAGCTAGTTACTCTCTAATGTCTAGGGCACACGTTCAGCTTATTGAACAAACTCTCAGAGAAACCTCATAATATAATATACCAATCTAGCCTGATCTACTCAGCTGTAGTGCGTACAAGATTACTACGCAATACATCTCGCATTCAGAGCCAACCAGTAAACAATGTAAAATCTAAATATGACTAAGCCACACTAAACATGTAGTTCGAACCTACTATATATATGTATATGTATAATTATATTGTTAGGTTATCTAACCCCAAAGGACATTTATTTTATTGGTGGGCGTACCTGGTAGACCAAGTGCTCATATAGTACTAAATAACTTGACAATAGATAGGCCCTGAAGGAGCCGTGCTGGCTATAGCTCAAAGACAAGCAACCCAAGACAAAACCTCCTCAATTTCACAGTATCTGGCACCAAGCCTAGCCGCCGGCAATGTAGTTGAAACCTTCCTCATGTCAACTTAGCGAAATACCGTCGAAAAGGCCCACTAGCCTGGAGTTACTCTGATGCAGCGAAGCTAGTCGTCTTCCACCCTTATCTTCGTGGTGGATAAGCGCTAGCGAGAGAAGTGTATCAGCAGTTGAGAATATTGCAAGTGTGAACCCTCTGTGGTGGGGCTGACTCCTGTGAACCCTGGTGGCGGGCGCTAACTCCTGAGAGCCCAGGGATCCTCGTGATGGAAAGGCGCAGGCCAGAGAAGTGCGCCTGCGGTTGAGTGAAAGATATGTGAGATCCCTCTGTGGCGGGGGCTAGCTCCTGAGAGACCTGGATTCCACCTCGTACGACATCATAGCGTCTCGGTCCGGCTGCCTCGGTCCCCAGCTGAGTATGTTAACAGGACAAGGATAAGTCAGTTGTTCAGTCCCAACAACTAAAAAGAGACTTCTTCTAATCGTGAATTACGGAACACTCCCAGACCGGGATATGAACAGGGGAAGAGAGGAGGGGTGAAAACAAGTAATCCAACCACACTTCAGCAAGACGCCGCTTGGTGGACGGCGCAAAAGG
>CABFWB010003128.1:53302-75612 GCA_902151455.1 Timema bartmani
GGGGGGGGGGGGGCATGCGTAATGAGCCAAGAAAGGGAGAATGAAAGAGAGGGGAGACAGAAAAACCGTTAAATGACGGAAAATCCACTCAACAACATAATCCATGAAAGATAATAGATGCCCCACAAGGTGAGAGCGATTTACTTGTGCGAGCTAATCCTCATTAGCTTGGCACACGAGCAACACCACTATAAAAGACCGAGTCATCGGTCATTGTAATGTAGTATAATGTATAAAATGAACGCGTTCATCCTCACATACTCTTTGAAACAGGATATGTTTCTGATGTCTGCCGTGGAGTTAAATAATTTACCTATAGAGTTTATTAAAGCATACGCCTGTAGAGATATCAATCATGCTTTGGATTTACTCTCTCCCTCTGTACAGCATGAAATGAAAGATTACAAATATTGATTGAAACATTATAATAAGGGGATAACACAAATTGATGGACCACCGTCTATTAAGAAAAAATGTCGACAGTATCTAACATCATCATAGATGGAAAAAACAGCAACTAGGTGTGATATCTATGTACGTGACTGTATCTATTTTACAGTGGTCGCCCATGGTGGACACTGACTGTTGTTTGTTTTTCTTTATAGTTTTGGTCCAAAAACTCTGTACGGCCATTCTAATGTCCTCGTAGACTTTCATGGGTTCAGAGATGAGAACAATACATTCATTATTAAAGAATGTAGCGTTTTAGGTATGTGCGGAAGTGTGGTACATCACTGGACATTTAAGGCCCCATATTCGTTTTCAAAATTACCGTGTCATATTAAAAAAAATGTGATTGGCTCACACCTAATCATCACGGCCTAGCGTGGGACGACGGTGACATGACTGATAATCAATTGAATACACTTTTAAAACTTACCACTCTCGATGCTGCTGTAATTTATGTTAAGGGCAATGAGAAGAGAAAACTTATAATGGAAATACTCGATAAAAAATCTTGTAATTAATACGTTAGACTTAGGCTGTCCCTCTCTGAAAGATCTGAACCATCATAAATATGATAAATGTTTCGGGCATAATCTAAAAAATTAAATTCAATCTGTACGCTTTCAAATGTAAACTTTCTCAGGGAATGGTTCGTCGGTGCCACTATAAATTTTGAATAGTAATTTTTAGTTTTTAGTTTTAGAGCCGTACCAGACGAGTACACATCGATGTCTGTGTATGTACACCCTTTCACATTTATATTGGCGGGACCGTCTAATTGCGGGAAAAACTGCTTTTGTAGAGAATTTTCTTTTAAATTTAAAACAGGTGTGCAGTGTGAATAAATTTTATAGTGTTTCAGCGAAAGCAAATCTATTTCATCGTGATTATCTAGTCACGTCACACTACACAAAGGTGTACCGGACAATTTTGATTTTAAAATCAAGGGTGGACCTCAACTCGTCGTGTTAGACGATTTAATGAACGAAGCCTATTCGAACAAAGTGAGTGAACTTTTTACCAAGGGTAGCCACCATAGAAACTTATCGGTTATTCTAATCACACAAAACCTTTTCCATCAGGGGAGGAAGTTTCGTGACATCTCCCTAAACGCTAAATACATTGTGGTGTTTAAAAACTCGCGGGATCAAACCTAGATAAACTATCTAGCTAGGCAAGTACATCCGGATAATCCATCCGAAATACAGAAAATCTATAGGAAAGCGACAGAATCACCTCACGGATATTTATTCTTAGATCTGAGTCAGAGCGCGGACGAACTCCCGCGCTTCAAAACGGACATATTCGACACTATTTGCAAAGGGTTTGTTCCCTCTAGACTACTAGATTAAACTAGTCAAGAAAAATAGGCATATGCTGACGGTGTTGAAAACGGCCAATCCTAAATTGCGCAAAGTTATTCTCAAAGTCGCCGACCCGGAGGTTATAGCAACACTTGGCGAATGTGCGCTAAACACATTAAACAATAATATTAAAGTTATTATTATTATTATTATTATTATTATTATTATTATTATTATTAGCACCGCGTCTTACTACCCGTTCGGGTTATACGCACTTACGCTAATGTGTAATGGTAGGGTGATTATGAGATGAAATGGAGGACCTACAGTTTAACGTGGGATCCGAACCACGGTGGAGGCCTGGCATTCCTCACATTCACAAGTTGTGATTAATACACGTCTTGTCAGAGGTGAAGGAAGGGTTTGGCAATCAGATAAATCTGTGCCGGGACCGAGGATTGAACCCCGAACCCTCAGCACAGAAGTCCGACACCTTACCCCTAGACCACCAGGTCACCGACTTAAAGTTATTTAATTTTAATTTAATTTAATTTAGCACCGCGTCTTACTACCCGTTCGGGTTATACGCTCTTAAATTTATTAAAAGAGATAAGAATAAATGAATGAAGTATAAACATTGTATGCGAAAATTGGCTAGTAAGGAAGTTTCGTTGAAGAGAAAAATAAATATCGCCGTTCAATCGGGGGGATTCCTAAGCATCATTCTACCGGCTATCCTGTCCGCTCTTGTCGGGGCCTTAGTTAAATAATATGTCACAACTTAAACAGATGCTAAGGACAACAAAGGGTTCAACTATCTTCTAAACATTACTGACATATTTTCAAAGTACGCTTTGTCAAAATCGGGTGCAGACATCACTTTGGCTATAAAAAGGGTTTTTAAGGGATGAAGAACCCCCCTTTCGATTCAATTGGACAAGGATAGGGAATTTTTAAATTCTAAATCTCGAACCTTTTTGAAACAAGTGGGCGTTCAATTTTATCATTTTCATAATCCAGACATAAAGGGAGCCGTCGTGGAACGTTTCAATCGCACGCTGAAAACTAAAATTTGAAAATATTTCACCCATTCAACACTCACAACTACATTGATGTGCTGGACAAGCTAGTTCAAAATTATAACGCTAGTGTTCATTCGACTATAGGAATAGCTCCAGCGCCAGTCATACTTATCCACGTGCTTAAAATACTATCACGACTCCGAAAACAGTGGGCTAAAATTAAAATTTGGAAAATTTTGTTCAAGGCGGGTGTGCGCATAAGTAAAGAAAAATATATTTTTGACAAAGGAAACGAGGCCAATTTTACCCGAGAAATATTTAGAGTGGTTAAAGTAATTCATAGACTTCCCCAACCGGTCTATTCGTTACAGGATCTCCAGGGGCGTCTCATAGAGGGACATTTTTATAACTACAAACTAGTTCACTTTCGTCGTCCAACGATTTTTCAAATAGATAAAACAGTACAGAGTAAGAAAATTAAGCGCATTCAACATCATCTAGTCAAGTGGAAAGGATACGACAGTTATTTTAACAGTTGGGTACCTGCGTCGGACATTAAACAAATATGAGTCAGTTTTATGTAGCATTGCCGTCAGATTCGAGCGCCGATTATTAAGAACATAATACACTCTCTTACTATACGCCAAAATTGGCACAATCCATACGGCTGGATCACAATCGGTGGGATGTAGGACTAGCAACTAGACCACCGATGCGTTAGTCTTTAGTAATCCCTGTAATAAACATACTAGGGGCACTACAAAATCGCTTTTCGTCGTTTAGCATTGTATGGTAATTTTTACAAAAACTTTTTTATTTAAAGTTCTGTCTTTCAATTTCTTGTAAAGCCAACAGAGTATCCTGATGAGATTTAAACTTGGACCCGTCTGTAAACAGCAATAGGGTAATTGTGACATTTTATAATACCTCTGACTAGCAGCCTCCAAATATTCAACTAGACTATTTGGGTTAAATATTATTTTATTTGGGACTTTCGTGTCAAATATAGAATAATATAAATAGATAGATGTATGTTTTAGCTGAATACATGATTTATTACCAAATATTATAAAATGAGCTCATACAATATGGGATATATATTATATTATAAACTATACTGAATTCGTGTGTAATCTCAACAGCCATCACCTAAATAGGCTCAGTCGCCTACTTAAATATAAAAGAACTTATCAGGGTATTACATGACTAAATATAGCATAAATAACTGCCACACAAAGACAAATCTCTCCGGTTCGATTCCAATTTCATTATTGTAACTGTTCCACGAAATTGAATGTACTTATAACTAAAATAGTTGTGGCCTATCCGTACACACACTTAAACATAATAATTAGTTTTCAACGACATCTGGTGGGAAGAATAAAATTATTAAACTTGAAAATGGATTATTTACATTAACATTCTAGGTTTTAGACAAGTGCAATATATTGTTTTATATACAACTAGCAGTTTTACCCGTTCTTCGCACGGTTAAGAAGCGCCCAAACTATTTCAAATTAAAAAGTTAAAAATCCAGCTGCCCACTTTTTGATTTTTCCTCAATGTACAATCCTGCGATAACTATGGCAATTACAAATCAATAATGATAATTAATAAATTAAATAAAATAAAATATTACCTTGTTCACAAACTGAGTGCACAAACAAACGCAATATTTACCTAAACACGCTCATAAAATAAGATAAAAAAAACTATAGACATTGTCACAGAAATATTTTGGATAGAAGAGCATCACAGTTCCCCATTTCTTTTTTCTACTAGCCATTTCCTACCCCCTATTTTTAAATTCCAAACTTTCCATAGTTATGGTTTTTTGAGGTGGTCCTTTTACAATTTTGGAGAATTTAAATTTTTCTCCATGCCGAAAAGAAGATTTTATAATTATTTTGGAAAGATTTTAAGCTAATACCCCCGACCATTTTTTAGGCCTTTTTCTAAATAGTAAATACAGTATTTAGCACTTATTTTTTACTGGAATAAACCCTCTATATTCCTGGCATATTTAAATTGTATGCCTCACCTTATTAGGTTTTTTCTGACCCCCTCCCCATGTTTCCCAAAGTCTCAATTAAAACTTATTTATTTGCTTATCTGATATTATCTCTCTACCTGTCTGCCAAACTTTAATTTTATAGCTACCTCATCTAAAATATTTTTTTATAATTAAAGCTCCCCATTTCCTGGAGTCCCATGGACAGAGTTGGGATACCCCCCTCCCTCCCCTCCTCCACCAATGCTAGACTAATAGTAGTTCCGGGAACATTGCTGCTAGCCCATCCCCGACTCTGGGTACGAGACGTACCCGGTTAGCTCAATGTTAAAGCATTAGCAGGTGGAGCCGAATATCCCAGTTTCAATTCTCGTGTTCAGGTTGTCCTTTTTCAAGAAATTTCATTTGATGCAGCTTCAGGCCTTCTACCTGAGAATATAATTATATCATCATAATGATAGATTTGTAATTAGTCAATAAGGGCTTAACTGCCCAATAGTGATGAGGTAGAATTTGTGAGAGCTTCATTAGCATTAATTTTGTTTTAGTATTTAGTATTGACCTTGCTATTTTGTAGTCTATGCAGAGCTTAATATTGAGAAAATGAAACAAGACGACGACTTTTGGCAGGATAAAATGTGTCACAGGCTTGAAAGGTATGCCTACCGTACTAAACAGGAGTATATATATCTTACAGCTGCTTATAATTAATACGTTAATCATTAAAGTCTCATTTAAATAGAGAAAAAAGTTTGTAGTAGTCATAAGTTTAAGAGATAAACATCGAAATTAAAATTAAAGAATTATAAAAACCAAGTGTTATTTAAATTGAATATGTAATTTTAATGTAGTTACACCATCACCCCTTCTTCCTCCCCCTCCCCCCATCGTGTCAAAATTATTGAACTTGGTAGACGTAAAAACTATAACTGTGGCTTGAAGTAAGCTAAAATAACTTCAATATAAGCATGATCCCACATAGATATTTCGACATACTTAGGAAGGGGAGGGGGTTTGTAATGGGGGGCAAAAGATCCCATAGATTAAAATTGCTGTGATGTGAGGCATTTGAACTAATATGAGTTATATTTAAGAATTATACATATTTAATAAAGGCCAAGCATTTTCTTTAAAATTCAACAACCTCACCAAAAAAAACACATGTTGGTAATTTAAATATTTATTAATATGAATGTCTTAATTTGAAGCTAGTTACATTATTTTTTTTAGCCGAGGGTGTTTTTTATTAACTTCTCTACAGGCGAATGCTGGTAAAGTACCTCTTGTTTATATTATTCCTCATTTATGCTTAGATTTTGTTGCTAATGCAGTAAAAATGCTTTTGATGCCACTAGTGGGAATATACATAAGCTGATTGATAATAAAAACAAATCCACCGGATACTAAATGAGCAGTATATAGGATTTTAAGTTAGGAACATTTCATTTAATTGTTGTTGCCAGAAAATGTCGGCTATCGATACAAATTTCGACTAATAAAAATATTATATCACGGAGAAGGTGGGCGTAAGTACTGATCTATCTCTCAGATTATTCAGCATCTGCAAACTATTATATTTAATAAGAATTAATCAATTGTCATAGTTTTACATAATATCCTCTCTTTTAAGACCTATAGTCATGTTATTATAATATTATATTTTATAAACTATCATTATATTCCCATGATGTCATTAGCCAGAATAAGAGCTATGTAACTATATTACAGTCCATATTATTATGTTTTAACTGATGGGACCAAATCATCATCATCATCAACTGTTTCCAGCCTGTGGCCGGGTCAGTTTATTAAAATGCCTCCATCTTCCTTTAACCTTCCACCACTCTTCCTCCTTTAATTAATTCTACTACTCTCCTCTCAGTTGAACACTTTCTGTTATCTAGTCCTCCCATCTTTTTCTTTGCGGTCTTTTTCAAACAAACTTCATTTCCATCATTCTCTTTAGTATTCTCACTTTTACCATTAAATCAAATGTGCCCCAAAAAATATTTTTGTGTAGTGGTATTGTCAACATATTTAATGTATCAAGTTAAAACATTTATATTTTTTAGTAAAACAGTGGATTAAAACACGGGCTATTATGAATCAACGGTGATTTTATTTTTAAATATGCATGTAAAATGTACGTACATACCACTCACGTATTGACCGTCATGCTCATATATTCAATTGTTTTATTTTGACAAACTGAAATTAGTGTAAGCGTATAATGGCTTTAAAATAAAATAATTATTTTAACTATAAACATCCTTTTTTAAAGAAATATTTAATTTTTATTAACGGTAAGGCACCACTCCTCTACCAGGGTATATCTAACGACTGTAAGTCATCACTCCTCGGCCAGGGAATATCTACCTATTGTAAGACATCACTCCTCTGCCAGGATACCTAGATATTGTAAGACATCACTCCTCTAGCAGGATATACCTAGTACCTGTAAGCCATCATGCCTCGACCAGTGTATACCTAGTAAGCCATCACTCCTCTGTCAGCTTATACCTAGTGAGTGTGAGCCATCACTCCTTGGTCAGGGTATATATAACGAATGTAAACCATCATTCCTAAGCCTGGGTATATCTAGCGACTGTAAGTCATCATACCTTGGCCAGGGTATATATAACGACTGCAAGCCATCATTCATCGGTCAGGATATACCAAGTTATTGTAATCCATCACTACTCTGCCAGGATATACCTAGTGATAGTAAGCCATCACTCCTCGGCCAGGATATACCTAATGTCTGTAAGCCATCACTCCTTGGCCAGGGTATATTTAACGACTGTAAGCCATAACTTCTTGGCCAGGGTATATATAATGACTGTGAGACATCACTCCTCGGCCAGGGTATAACATCGTGTATCTAAAACATTGCATCACACTTTGGCAGGCTATTCCTTGGGTGAAAATAGAATAATTCACAACAGCAACCTAGGGACCATCTTAAATATTAGGGGTGGTATACACCCCTAAGGATAGAGCTAAAAACGACTGTTGTGTGAAATATTATGAAAACTGCTTAGGGTATTACAACGAATATTTGTTTACTACTTATTGAAACCTTGATCATTAATAAATTAAATGTGCTGTTACCGTTACTCACCCACATTATGTAAAAAAGGGGGGGTTGTAACACTTTTTTCTACAATAAAATATGTCAGAGCAAGTATTGCCAATTTTGACTTAAGATTACAAAACATGGAGTAAAAATTAACAAAAAAAGGTGTCTTGAAGAAACTGTCTAGCTTTCCCCGTTTCCGAGATAATCATGAATGTTTGATTTCAAAGACAAGTGTTAATTCCTGCTAGGTAGGGAGCCAGTATATCTGTGTTGCTTCGCTCCCCCTATCCCCCACTCTAATTATCACTAGCTTCCCCTCCCTCCACGAGCAGACTGCATCAATCCACACGACTTCACTGCATGTTGCGCGCATTAATAGTCAAATGGAAAAGTACACAAACGCAGAAATGACGGACATGGTCATGCTGTAAGGTGAAGCTAGAGAAAACGCAAGAGAAGCTGCACGGTTGTACCACGATAGATATCCTGCGTGACGTCAACCTTATCACCAGTCCTTCACCGATGCCACTCAGCGACTTCGGGAAACAGGTACATTTCAGCTACGAGGGGGATCTGGTCACCCGAGGAATGTTCGCCATCCAATTGTCGAAGAAAATGTACTGGATTATGTGGATGATAATGCGTCAACACGCACACGTGTCATTGCACACCGAACGAATGTGTCCCATTCTACAGTATGACGTGTTATGCATGATCATCTGCTGCATCCGTACTGCATGCGAAAGGTGCAGGCATTGGGGCAAGCAGATTATGCTCCTTGACATGAATTCTCCAACTGGTTTCTGCAGCAGTGAGGAGTGGTTCCTGATTTCTCCACTATAGTCTTGTTTTCCGATGAGGCAACATTCACCAGAGACAGCTATTTTAATAGTACAAATAGTCACATTTGGAATGATGTGAACCCTTATGCAACTGTCATCATGGGCAACCAGCATAGATTTTCTGTCAACCCCTGGGCGGGCATTGAGGGTAACCATCTCAATGGCCCTTACATGATGCCACAACGCTTGACTGACCCCAACTACTGCCAATTTCTGACATTTACATTGCCACAGTTCCTCGAGAATGTACCGCTCTCCGTTAGACAACGCATGTGGCTACAACATGAACGGTGCCCCACCTCATTTCACAAGAGCTGTGCGTGACTACCTCAACACTGGATTTCCTGCCCGATAGATAGGAAGAGGTGGGCCTGTTGCGTGGCCACCACGATCTCCTAACCTTAATCCGTTAGACTTCTTTCTGTGGGGCTTTGTCAAATCTTTAGTGTACGAGACAGCCGTTGAATCCGAGGAAGACCTGTTAGCCAGGATAGGTGCTGTATGTGATAAGGTTAAAGAAATACCACTTGTTTTCGAAAGAGTACGCCAATCATTGATACGCAGCCTCAATTATTGCAATGACGTTAGGGACCACCATTTTGAACATTTGCTATGAATCTGCTTTTGAGGCTAAAAACTAAAACATGCAATAACTACAATTTGTATTTCTTAATTCAGCTTTCAATACCCCAGTGAGTTTAATGAATAAAATCTCACCCAAGTGTGAACGATATAAGAATAACTCACTAATGTAATAAATAGCAACACATAGGAGCTTATGAAGAAAGAAAAGTATCTGAGTTTCTCTATCATAGCATACAAACCAGCCTTGTTTACCAAATGTACGTGATACATAGTCACACGTGCTGGTAAAAATGGCTAAAAGACTACAGTGCGAAGTAACACTGCAATTCTGGCTGCTACCTGGCAGGCATTTACACTTGTCTCTGAGCTCAAACTTGTGTGATTATCTCGGAAACGGGGAAAGCTTGAAAGTTTCTCCAAGACACCTGTTTCATTAATTTTTACTCCATGTTTTGTAATCTTAAGTCAAAATTGATAGTACTTAATCTGACATATTTTATAACAGAAAAAGTTTTACAACCCTCCCCCCTTTTTTACATGATTAGGGTGGGTAACGCTACTAGCACATTTAGTTCATTAATGATCAAGGTTTCAATAAGTATTATACAAATATTCGTTGTAATACCCTAAGCAGTTTTAATAATATTTCATACAACAGTCGTTTTTAGCTTTATCTTTAGGGGTCTATATCGCCCTTAATATTTAAAATGGACCCTAGGTTGCTGATGTGAATTATTCTATTTTCACCCAAGGAATAGCCTGCCAAAGTTTGATGCAATATTTTAGATACAGGTTTTATAAAGACCGTAAACCATCACTCCTAGGTCAGGGTGTATCTAGCTACAATAATCCATCACTCCTATGCAACATGGGTTGCCCGCACCGCCAAAAATAAGTGTGTTTCTACCTGAGCCGACATAATGTATGCCAAGTCTTTGAAAGACGAGACGAACCGCCTTGGTACTTGGTGAAAGGAAGAATGAGAGCTGACTAGGAAGTGTTATGTCTCCTCAGTTTCCTCGTGAATGGTCGATAATCTTCGGCTACCCTCGAGCTTTATGACACAACCTACTGATACCACCCACTTCTCGAAAATACTTGATAATATCTTCTTCCGAGTCCAAGCAGTCTTCTTAAGAAGGATGTTCGTGAGGCAAAATACAGCAAGAAATCCTACACTTCTACCTTTTAGTTGAAACAACTCTCTGGTTCCTCCGTCTGCAACATAGCTCTAGGAGTTGTGGGTTCAAGTGATCTAAATGTTAAATGATAATAAATCGTTTCTTTCCAAGGTTCAACAGTTTTATTCCACAACTTAAACTAGCGTACAGAGGTGGGCTTGCGCATCCCAAGCGAGCGGNGGGCTACAGCTCGTTACGTCACTGGCACATAGTTAATATAGTCCTTTGCTATATATGAATTCTAAGAAATTGAAAACTGACATGTAGACGCTGTAATCGAACCTGGAACTTTTGGCTGAGCGTACTAATGATCTTCTCCGTAACTATAATCATTCTTCCCCCAAGCTTTGCCTTTCATATATACTTAGTTCTATAGCGTTGCCTTCTTTCATATGTATGTATTGTATTTTAAATAAACATAATATTGTAAACTTTAAGTGGGTGTCACTCTAAGCCTTACGTTATAGAGAGAATCTAAAAAGATATTTGAATTCAGCACAAAAAAAACTACTATTAAATTCACCTACTTTCGTTTTTGTGTCAAAAATTAAGTAAAACTTTGTTGAGGAGTGTAATTTATTTTACATTACTAATATAAATTAATTTAAGGGTAATTTATTTATGACAAATTTTAAAAAAATGACTTCGAATATTTGGTTCAAAATTATTAAATGGGATGAATAATAATTTGTTTTAGTTTATTTTATAATTTTACGGTAGTATATAAATAGCTAATATTTGAAAATTGGATATTTGATGGATACATTCGAACAATTTTGTTTACGATTTTTAAATGAAGAATATTTATTGTGATTAACAATATGATCTATTGGTTTACTGAGAACCTATTTTTGAACATTTGGTTCTAAGCTATAATAAACTATAGAAGAATTTTGTTTGATTGTGCCTTACCATTAATTTACTCATAATAATTAACTGTTAAAAGCTCAATGTTAAAGATATTATTTAAATAAGTACACAATAAATAAGATTAGTTTGAAATATATTTCATTTGTTTATAGTTTTTATAGTTATAAGGATGAAAAAAACTTTGAAAGTAAAACTACTTTTCAATTATTCATAAATATTCACAAATAAATTTGTGGAGACCCAGTGTGTTATCACCTAAAATAGCGATCCCAAACCAGTTTTTGCAATCAATAAATTAAATTAAATATTATGAACAAAACATTACCCAACTTACAAATTGAGTGAAGAAATCAACTCACCGTATCTATAACGCAGTATTTGCCTAAGTACGATCATAAGATAAGTGAAATAAAAATAGAACATAATGTTAGAAAAAATAGCATCACAGTCCACCATAGAGCACAAATGAGATAATGAACTTTGACGAAAAGACATATTGAAAAATAAGCGTAATGGCTGCCCAAAGAGCAACACGATTCATCGAGCAATGTCACCTGTAGTTTTTATTTTTATTGGTCTGTCATTTTTAGGTAGTACTGCTTTGCCTCTCTTGATTTTTAGCTCCTATGTAATCTCAATCATAGTATACCACCTTTTAAAATAATCTTTAGATTTTGAGTTCGTTTATTTTTAGGATTAATTTCGCCTCTCTAATTTTTTTAAGTTTTTTACCACATCTAAAAGTTATTTTATTTTTATTTCCATGGGAAATTTTTGTCCCTCCCATATCCTTGACTTAGATTTTGAAATTTAATATTTTTTCAATTTTTATGGTTCCTTCGGGTCGTCCTTTTTAACTGAATGCTAAATTTACATACTATTCCAAGCTGAAAATATATTTTCTGATATTTTTGGAAAAATTTCAAGTTATCCTCATTTCTTTTCGCACATTCCCATTTAGAAATTATAAGACTTTTGAGTTTGTTATGGGATATGGTTAATTTGTGAGTCTGCCAAATTTAAATTGTCAACCATACCGAAAAGTAGGGATTTATATTAGTTGTATTAATTTCGAGTCCTCTAATTTCCCAGGTTTCTAATTTGAGTTTCCTTTGTCTAGACATTATTTGACCATCTGGAAAGGACCCTATACTTACCTGCCTAAGTTAAATATTTTACCACACTAAGAAGACGATTTTTCTATCAGCGAAATTTTAAGCACCCCATTTATTAGTATCAATTTTCAAATTTCAAGTTTTCAATATTTTTTAACTATATGGGGTGATTTTTATAACTTTTTGCAGATATTTAATTTTACATAACACCATTAAGTGTTTGTTTTCTATTAAGTTTAGAAATGAATATTTTACAAACATTAATTTTCAAATTTGAAAACTTAGATAGCTTGTTAGTTAATTGGGATAACCCTTTTACCTTTTGTCAAATTTCAATCTTCTAACAAACAAAATAGGGGTTTCCTTCTCTATATGTTTTCATGAATACTTGTATTGAAATTTAGAATTTTCAGAATATTCTAGTTATTTGGGGTTGTCCTTCTGCAATCAACATATTTGTATTGTAAATATTTACATTTTATATTATACCAGAATGGTTTTGTTTCTATTAGTTGAGGAAATTTTGGGTAACCCCTACTCCCCAAACCCATTTTTCGGTCTTTCATTTATAAATTTAGAAATTTTAAGACTGTTCTACGTTTATTCATATACCTGCATGATAAATTTCAATCATCTAGCAAAATTATAAGTTTTTTACTAGGTTTATTAATCTCAAACGCGCCTCGGTGGCGTAGTTGGCTAACGCGCCAGTCGTGTTGAGCTAGACCACCGAGGACGGAGATATCGAGGTTCGAATCTCGGTCGGGTGAACTGGGGTGATTTTCCTAAATTGTTTCCATTCTTCCTCCACGCAAATGCGGGTTAACTTCATCTAAATTCAACCTTCCCAATTCCTAATACATTAGTGTAATTAGTACTTAAGCGTATAACCCAAACGGGTAGTAAGACGCGGTGCTAGATTATTATTATTAATCTCAACCCCCAACCCATTTCACTGACCAACATTTAGAAATTAGTATATTGAAGATATAGTTATTTGAAGGCCTCTATATTCCTGGAAAATTTCAATTTTCTATACCACCTAATTTGTTTATAACCTCCATCTTCTTGATTTCCCGGAGTCCCATTTTAAAATTTAATATGTTTGGAATTTGATTGTTATTTCAAGTGGGGCTGCCAAATTTAAGTTTTATTTAGCATAGATAGTTTGTAACTAATAGTTCTGAAAATGTTGAACCCCACCTCTCGCACTTCACCAGGATTCACTTAGAAATTTCAAGTCGTAGATCTTATTTGGTTATTTCAAATGGTCTCTTTACCTGGCTGCCAAATTTCAATTTTTTATTCCCCCTGAAGGTTTTTTCTATATATAAATAAACCCTCTAATTCCAGGAAGCCAGTTTTTAATTTTTTCATTTTCAGATTTTTCTGGCTCTGTGCTGTGAACCCTATCTGCTTGCAAAATTTCATATTTTTAGCACATTTAGAAGTGTTTAATCAATTCATGCGGATTAAAGGAAACACATTGCCTTTTATGCATAGAGAATAGAACTTACCTGATTCCACTAAATGTTCTAAAGTTGGGAATCTACGCTTTACTGCTGAACTGATTGAGCGTAGCACCAGGATTAGTGTGACATTAAGATACCGCATGAGAGTACGTCTTATCATTCGTCCATGGTCATCATTTCCATCTATGTATAAGGCAATTGAATGCATTATTCTGTGGATATAGAACATATATATATAATAAAGATGCTTTCAATCTTTTGAAATATGTAAATAACTAACTATTCATTATGTTTTTAGTTTTGAAAAAAGCTGACTGTCAAATGAAGAAACTTAATGGAAGTCATAATTGCTCCGTTTGTAAAAACGACAAAGTAATACTTTTGGTACTCGTGTATCTTGTTAACCATCTACTAGTAGCCTTTGAAATAATATTAATAATGTGATTATTAAAAAATGTGTTTATGTTTAAATTAATAAATACACCACCAATAAAATTCACTCCTATAATGCAGGCAAAACGAACTACTTGCGACATTACCCGTGGTCTATTCCTGATGAGGGATGTTGCCACCAGAGAAAACCCGTCCATCTCATCACAGGGTCAAAGCTCAAAGGTCAGAGTGGGGCAGGTAGTCACCCAATCTACTCCCATTATAAGTGATCCAACTAAATTACCGTTACGCTTTGAGTTTTGATGAAATTCGACAAAGACCTAGTTGTTTTTACTACAAATATATTTAAAATACCTAAATTTCGTAATTTTCTTTTCATTAGTTTTAGTTTTGGATTAAAAAAAGTTAAAAAAAAGTACACTTTGATCCTCACTGCCACGGCCATCCTTAGCAGACGTGGGGCCCTGGGCAAACTTCATTTGTTGGGTCCTCAGTTGTCTGCCCCACCCCCATCCCCACCCCCAAGAAAATATTGAAAAACTTAATTTTTGTCTAAAGTTTTTACAGTAGTTTGAACCTATATAATAATTTTCACTTTTTAGCAATATAATGGTAAAGTTAAATACTTGTGATAATTAGTGATAGAAGCAGTAGCTTTATACAAATAAGCGTTGATTTCTCCCCAACCCTTGGTTCGATTTTCATCTGAAAGGAATTGATCTGTATAAAGGTACAGAAACAAATGTGTGAAGCTTGAATTAAATCGTTTGATGAGTTAAAATGTTAAGGGTGCTATATGGGCAGGTAGAAATAACTCTTCACTTTTTGAAATTTAAAAAATATTTCAGCTCTTCTTTTTACTTATCTTTCTTCTCTGTTCATGAGAGATTAGTGAAAGAGGAAGGAGGATATATTGACAGTTTAGACCTCTCACAATGAGGGATGACACATTCATTGTACTTGGAATGTCATTCCTTTGGCTTATATTTAACTTGCAGCTCACTTGTTTGAGACCTAACAGATCTGCTTCAAAATTTAGACAATGATCGAATTGGTTAAAATCAATACGAGAGTAACTATTATAAGGTGCTAATAATGCTACTCTTTATACTAATTAGTAATTTAAACTCCCGTACATAAAATAATTATGTAGGCCTACTTTATTTCTTAGCTTTGTATATTTTAAATAATGCTTTTATTTGTACCAATTCACAGTAACTGTTTGGGTTATAAGCCTATGTACTTATTATGTTAATGTTTTAGGGATGAGGAAGGTTGTATTTAGATGAGGTTTACTCACATTTGCGTGGAGGGAGAGTGGAAAACTATATAGGGAAAGCCACGCTCAGAACATCCTACCGGATTTGAACCCCAACCTCCCCGTACCTGGCAGTCAAGTATATTGCGAGAGTGATGCTTTATAATAGGGCTATTCATTTATTTATCCAAGAGGACCACTTTGAAAAATAATAATAATAATGATAATATTGGGCGGGTCAAATATTTAATTCAGTTGGGCCATAGTTTTGAACGTTATTTGATTATACTTTTACAGTTTAAAAAGTGAAAAAAAGTGAAACCTAGTGCACTTTCTTATACATTTCTTTGAAATTTTTCCGTGACACTAGACATAAAAGTTAGAATAATGCTAGCAAGTGTGAAAAAGTGAATTATGTCAAAATCATTTAAATATAAATATATATAATTCAGGTATAAATCATTAGTGAAAAAAAGTGACGCTTCTGGTTCCTAACCAACTTGAAAAAATTTAGTTCACACGTTGTCAGAGCAATTCAGAGACGATCTTCAACCGCTTATCTCCCAGCGAGATCCGGGAGTTGCATGGATAGCGTTCATATGCAAAAAAGATCATTCACAAGCATACGTAGACCTGAACCTAGTTAATAAGAACAAAGCAGACTTTGTTACGTTTGGAAACAGGTTTGAATCAATGTCATTCCAAAACTGCCCCATCCCTACATCTTGAAAATGATCACTCGATGGTGATCATGATCACAGATCAATTAATTTTAACTGAAAAGATTCTTCGTCAATTTGAGGTAGAACGTGTTTAAGAGTCAAGCGGGTATCGGCAACGTAGCACGTCTAGAGGTCAGGCACGCTCACCATGTTTAGAATCGGCTATATTAATTTAACAATTTGTGGGTCATACAATTGCGGGTCGTGCCTATATGACGGCAGAAAATATTCGCAGTTTGGATGTGAGCGACGGACATGTAATTTACAGAGTAGTGAACAAGGATCGAGGCTACATAGAGTTCTGCGACTCTACCTTTCGCACGATCAGAGCGACCGAAGTACTACCCTACGAGAGAATCGAGGAGACCTACCTGTGTGATACGGAATGTGTTGTGTACAATTTCCGCAAAGGGGACGTTGTGGCCGTGTTATCCCGGGCCTACAACACCACCCTTCCTCCGCCCGCCAACACCAGAGTACCCATCGCCGGATTCGTGTGTCTAGAGTACTCACAGACCTAAATAATATTGCTGCTTGTAAATGAAGACACTGAATTGTTATATCTTTCAAATGGAATTTTATATTTTACATTTATAACTTTTAGCTAGCATATCATAATATTACTCATTTTGTAAACATAGTATAGTCTTCAACTCCAAATAAAATTGAATTCTTCTATATTAATTTAAATTAATACCCGATTGTCAATTAAGGTAAGGTGACAATTTCACACCCACACGGTATTCAATATCTCGTGATAGAGTACCCGCATTTGCGTGGGGTGAGAGTTGGAAATAGCATAGAATATTTTCAGCCGTTGGCGGTGGAAATGTTTGAACCGCTAACACCGCTAGCATACATATAAATAGTAAGAATAATATGTTGTGTCAAGTTCACACACACGGTATTCAATATCTTGTGATAGTGTACCCGCATTTTCATGGAGTGAGAGTGGGAAAAACCCTAGAATATGTTAGGCCTTTGGCGGTGGAAATGTTTGAACCCCTAACGACGCTACCATACAGACAACTAGTAAGAATATGTTGTTAATAGGTGACAAGTTCACACACATGGTATTTAATATCTTGTGATAGTGTAACAGCATTTGCGTGGAGTGAGAGTTGGAAATATTCTAGAACATGTTCAACCTTCGGCGTTGGAAATGTTTGAGCCTTAACTCAGCTACCATACAGATAACTAGTAAGAATATTATGTTGTTAATAGGTGACACACACGGTATTCAATATCTTGTGATAGTGTACCCGCATTTGCGTGGAGTGAGAGTTGAAAATAGCCTAGAATATGTTAGGCCCTTGGCTGTGGAAATGTTTGAATCCCTAACAACGCTACCATACAAACAAATAATAGGTGACAAGTTCACACACGTTATTCAATATCTTGTGATAGTGTACCAGCATTTGTGTGGAGTGAGAGTTGAAAATAGCCTAGAACATGTTCAGCCTTTGGCGGTGGAAATGTTTGAAACGCTAGCACCGCTAGCATTCAGACAGATAGTAAGAATAATATGTTGTGTCAAGTTCACACGCACACGGTATTCAATATCTTGTGATAGTGTACCAGCATCTGCATGGAGTGAAAGTGGGAAATAGCCTAAAATATTTTCAGTCGTTGGTGGTAGAAATGTTTGAACCACTAACACCGCTACCATACATACAAATAGTAAGAATATTATGTGGTTAATAGGTTACACACACGGTATTCAATATCTTGAGTTAGTGTACCCGCATTTGCGTGGAGTGAGAGTTAAAAATAGCCTAGAATATGTTAGAACCTTGGTGGTGGAAATGTTTGAACCCCTAACGCCGCTACCATACAGACAACTAATAGGTGACGACAAGTTCACACACACGCGGTATTCAATATCTTGTGATAGTGTACCAGCATTTGTGTGGAGTGAGAGTTGAAAATAGCCTAGAACATGTTCAACCTTTGGCGGTGGAAATGATTGAGCCTTAACTCAGCTACCATACAGATAACTAGTAAGAATATTATGTTGTGTCAAGTTCACACACACGGTATTCAATATCTTGTGATAGTGTACCCGCATTTGAGTGGAGTGAGAGTTGAAAATAGCCTAGAATATGTTAGGGCCTTGGCGGTGGAAATGTTTGAAACCCTAATGACGCTACCATACAGACAACTAGTAAGAATATGTTGATTATAGGTGACAAGTTCACACACATTGTATTCAATATTTTGTGATAGTGTAACAGCATTTGCGTGAAGTGAGAGCTGGAAATAGCCTAGAACAGTTTCAAACTTTGGCGTTGGAAATGTTTGAGCCTTAACTCAGCTGGGGTGGTTTTCAACTCTCCCGGCAGGGGGGAACCGGGGTGGTTTTCGACTCTCCAAATGTTTAGATTCGCCAGGGGGAACTGGGGTGGTTTTCAACTCTCCCTCTGAGCGACGATCGATCAGGGGGGCCTGGGGAATGCCCTCGACAAGCACGATCTTGTTCAAGGTCGTGGCCAGGACATCGGGAACGAGGATGTAAGTGTTTACCAGGGTGCCAGACAAGCACGTACATGTTTAAGGGCAGGAACAACAACAGGATACCTGCTCTAATAATAACGCGTCACTAATATAGACCGTTTTTTATATGAACTCTCTAAAGGCATTAGATACATACAGTTTTCGGTATTAAGGGGTGGAACGAGGTGCCATGTACACTACTATTATATTGTTTCTTTAGCAGGTTATTAAAAAGAGAGAAAACCCTATATATTTGTTCGTCGAGCCAAGGGTCCCGGGTTCGATTCCAGACATGGGTGAAAATGTAGGTTTAACCTTTCATAGTGATAAATTAACTGCCCTGGACTGTATTTTGTACATTTCCTAGGGTTCAAGTGTATTTATTACACACACTTTGAGAATGTTGGTATCAGTTAAAGCAATTATATTTAGGAAAAATTGTAACAACATATTATATTAGTACCAAAAATAGTTTGAAATTTAAAAGTATTATATATTTTTTGGTATCATTTTAAAAAGAATAAAACACGCGTAAGTTTGCACAAAATAAAATAAATAATTTAAAATTATTATTGAAACAATTATATTTCAAGTGTTTGAATTCATGCTTTTGTGTTTTAGTTCAAATTGATGGTGAAAATGTCGGCTCAATCCTCCCACCTTCAAGCCGGGTGAAACATGTGGTCCCGGCTAACTCACCCACAGGGACAAGGATACAGTGCCCCGACGCCGTTGGCCGTGACCCCCCTATACTCCGTTTCATAAGCAGCACCCCCACCGAGTTAGGGAGACGGTGTTCAATCCCAAGCTGCGGTGAGGCAGATGGGATCCACGGTACTCTCTTAACCCATGGCAGTGGCAGCGAGACTATCTTCGGCACCAAAGCTGGGAATTAGTGGCCCGGTAAATCAGGTTGGTGGAGCGTTGTCCCAAGGCGTTTCTCTTCGAATCGTCGAGATGAGAATTAATCAAGTAAAGCTGTTTTTTATGTCATGCATGAATTGATCATACAATTAGGGACGCCATAGAGCGATCATGACGCTCAATCCTGGCTCGAAGAGTAAATCAATGTTTTGATAGGGCGTCTCCAGGATCACGGAGTTAGCGCGGTGGATCACGTAGGTCTGCTATTAGACAGAACAGACTCCTCGTCAAGACCTGTAGTTGTGTCATTTAGACGTGCAGATCAGCTTGACGTGCAGACTGTGCTTTTTAATGTAGAACGAGTGTTACAAAGCAACGCTTAGTTTCTCACTTCATCCCCCTTGTATGTCTATTTACACCACTTTAATGAGCCGCGCATGAAGGGTAGTCATTAATGTGATAAACTCTCTACCGCTAGCACATATAGCCGTACTAACAAAGGAATCATTACGTTCAAAATGGCGACGATACACTTTATCTTGCCCATGCATTGGTTGTGTGTAACGTTAAAAGAGAACCAGAATGCATGGACATGAACACCTATAAGCACATAAAGGAAGGCCGCAATATTCAAAAATACAAAGCAGAAGATTTATGCCGTGACTCCCGTGTGAATATTTTGAAAGGTGGTGGAATAACTGAACTGAAACCATTTCAAACATACCTCTCCGAATACAAAATCACCGTGTTCAGGGAACGTCGGGGGAAACAAGTCCTATATGAGGCCCCTACTCCTCCCGAACATTCCTTTAAGGGCTACCTGGATTTGTATTTTCACGACTTTAAGCCAAACCATTTTGATGTCATAACATCCTTGACAGCCGCAGTTAAGTGAGTATACATTTGCCGTGAGTGCCGTGTGCCATTTTATCATAAGAACGAGCACAAATGCGAATCCGCGTGCAAAAAGCGCTACGCTAAAGCGGTTCGTAGTGGAGGTCGATCTGTGGTCTGTCAAGACTGTGAGCGTTGGTTAAAAAGCCAAATATGTTTTGATAGCCATTAACGTCCTGGTTTTTGCAGAGGTCACATGTCGGTCTGTGATGTTAAAAAGGGTTGTGAGGTGTGCGGGTAATTTTTCAGTTTGGAAAGTTCAAATTATTCACACAGGTGCTATAAGACTTTTTGTAGAGTATGCGAGACACATCGTCCTTTTGATCATTTCTGCTATATGAAACAAGCCCCATCCAAGTCGACACTGGTAAAGAGCAATTTCAAGTTTATATTCTATGATTTTGAATGCAGGTAAGAAAAGCTTCTTCAAGGTGCGGCCAGCACGTACTTGCACGAACCTAACCTCTGTGTCGTGCAGATGTGTTGCAAGTCCTGCCTTCATATCGATGTAAGTGACCATCATTGCACCGAATGTGGGGGTGATAGCACGCGCATAATCAATAGTGATGCCACTATGGCCCAATTTTTCGGATTTTTAGAACAAATTTAAACATCAAAATTTAAGGACATGTCCCTTTTAGGCCATAATACAAAGGGCTCTGATGGAAATTTTATTTTAAAATACATGATGGAGGTAAAAAAATGGACTCTAGAGTTCATAATGAACGGTGGGAAAACATGTCCATGCGTTACGGCCCGCTCCACTTTATTGACTAGCTGAACTTTCTCCCTTGTCGTTGTCCAAGATGCAAAAGACATTCGGCTTGGACAAGTCATTGGCCAAGGGACATTTCCACCATTTTTTCAATAAAAAAGAAAATGCTGGGTATAGGGGTCCCTTGCCACCAAAGGAGGACTACGGCATCGGTGAGTTGTTGGTTGAGGGAAAGGAGCACTTTGATAAGTGGTATGACGCGCTGGTCAAAGCAAATGATATCTTTGATTTTAACCGTGGGTTGGAACTGTATTGCGTGAAAGATGTTGAGATCCTACGGAAGGCCTGCATAAAGCTTAGAGATATACTTATGGAATAAGCAAAGGTGTATCCTTTCAGAGAGATGTGTACGATCACAGGAGCGGCCATGTTGGTTTACCGCCGAAGTCATTCTAAGGAGAATACCATCGGTATCATCCCTAACGGTGGCTACTGGTGTGCAGACCAACAGTCGCACGTTGCTGTACAATTGCTTAGCTGGGAGGCCCATCAACGCCGAGTCTCTATTCGTCATGCGGGTAAGGGCCGTGAGGAATATGTATTAGGGCGACGTGTAGACGGCATTGTTAAAGCTGGGGATACCACAACCGTCTTCCAGGTCTGGAGCTGTTATTGGCACGGGTACTCTTTCTGTTATCCTGACAGGACCACCCCTATCAAAAACAGCCGCTACGAGACCATGGAGAGGCGCTATGAAGCGACCATGCCTTACGTGGAAAATTTTAAGAATGCTGGTTACACGGTCGTAGAGATGTGGAAGTGTATGTTTAATTCGATGAAACACACAGACAAGGACTTGAAACAATTTGTACTCCAGCACGAGGTGTACATTTAGGAGCCCCTCAGTCCCAGGGACGCAATCTTTGGTGGGCGTACAAATTGTATCAAACTCTTCCACGAAGCAGACTTTTCTTGTGGAAAGAAGATCAAGTACTTGAATGTGTGTTCATTGTACCCTTACGTTTGCAAGTACAAAAAATATC
>CABFWB010003128.1:75740-87042 GCA_902151455.1 Timema bartmani
CCCCCAAAATTATTTTGGAACCAAATTGTCCGTCTATTGAACAAGTAGAAGGCATAGCCAAGGTTATCGTGACGCCTCCACGGGATTTGTTCATGCCCGTATTGCCTACACGGATGCACGACAAGTTAATGTTCATCTTGTGCAGGAAATGCAAGTAAGAGAAAAATCAAGGCGCATGTCTGATAATTGACCAAAAAGATCACTGGTTGACAGCCGTCTGGGTGATTGACGAGAACCGGGAAGCCTTTGAGAAAGGCTACACCATTGAAACAGTAAACGAAGTGTAGGAGTACAATGTATCTGTTTATGATCGTCATACACGTTCTTGCGGATTGTTTCAAGGGTACATTGATACTTTTTTGAAAATTATACAAGAAGCCAGTGGTTGGCCAGAGTGGTGTACCTCACCAGATGATAAATCAGGTTATATTCAAAATTATGAGGAAAGGGAAGGGGTAAAACTCGATTTCGGTTCTGTTGGTAAAAACCTTGGTCTCCGCACTCTGGCTGAACTCTTTTTAAATTCACCATAGGGAAAGTTCGGGCAGAGACCCGATTTACCACACTTAGCCATTGTCAACGACTATCATGGGATCCACAAGTACCTGACGGATCAATACATCACCGTGGACAGCGTCATTGATGTAAATGATGAGGCTATTATCCTTAACTACAAGGAAGCGCGTGACACGTTGCGCCCTAACCCTAACACGAGTGTGGCGGTGGCATGCTACACGATTGCTATGGCTAGGTTGCACTTATACAGCATCCTTGAAAAATTGCGGGACCGCGTTTTGTATCATGATACAGATAGCGTTCTATTGACGGAACGCCCTGGTGATTGGAGTCCACCGACCGGAGACTTTTTAGGTGACCTCACTGATGAACTTCAAGATTACGGTCCGGGAAGCTATATTAGGGCATTTGTATCTGGCGGCCCCAAGAATTACGCGTACCGAGTTTGTGTTGTTGACGATCCTGCCAAAAAAAAACTGTTTGCAAGGTTCGCGGGATCAACATAAACTATGGCAACCGAAATGACGTTAATTTTGACGTTTTGAAATCGATGGTCACCGAACAGGCTGCGGAAAGATACATACAGATACCGCACAAAATTTTAATAAAAGGTCTTGTGACTGTATGTACCGTTTTGCAGAATATAGTCTACCGGCAAGTGTACACCAAACGGCGGATAACCGATGATTTTAATACGTTGCCGTTTGGGTATCAGAGTCTTTGTAAACGCACTCGCCACGGCTAAAAAGTTCTCATTTAGAATGGGCTGAATAGTCATATTTTTTTCTTTCATTCTTGACAGTTACACTGACATACCATTTTTCAAAGATTTGAGATTTGTTTTCATATTTTTTTCTGCATGAAATCACACATATTTTTTTATTGATTTATTTTATGCACTCGGGATAGTTATGTTATCCGCCAGTACAATCCTTCACTTACCTGATTATTTATAGTCAAATAGAGTTAGTTGTTTGTATATATATTTATTTTAATTCTAGTCATATTTGTTTATTTTCTTGTACATATTTTAAATTGTAACCATCTGGCTGTGTATACATTCACATACTCTAGATATTTAGTACTGAGGCCGCTATTCCCTCTACGACCTCAAGAAATTTATTATTGTTTCTTCTACACCTAAACATGTATAATATACTGCAAGGTGTAAGATATATTCTATAACTATAATTTTTTGTAAATAAATATTCCAAGTATACTTTTCATGGTGTGAACTATATTTGTAAAAAAAAATATTCTAAAATTTTATTTGTGTAAATAAATATTCCAAGTGTACTTCTCATGGTGTGAGCTATATTTGTACAAAGAAAATTCTAAAAATTTATTTGTGTAAATAAATATTCCAAGTATACTTTTCGTGGTGTGAGCTATATTTGTAAAACTTTTATTTGTGTAAATATATATTCCAATTATACTTTTCATGGTGTGAGCTATATTTGTAATACTTTTATTTTTGTGAATAAATATTATAAAACTGTTATGTTTGTGTTTTAATGTTTACACCCAAACAACCCCTCTCCTATCTTCTAAATACAAGTTTGTTTAGCTTAGAAGCTCAGTTTCAAATATTATAGATAAAACAATTGTTTCTAAAATATTTAAATCCTTTTACTTTCTCTTTAGGTAGCAATCTAACGTCATAACAATTACAATTTATAAATGAAAAAATTAATATATGTGTGTGTGCGTGTGTGTGTGCGCGCGTGTATGACACCTTACCTTAAACCACCATTAGTTTAAATTATAAACTACTCATATCCTACAGCTTAGATAAATATTTTTTGCTAAATCTAAATTAACTACACATGTGTAATAATAATAACGTTTTCTTACTAGTTATTTTATTGCAAACAGCAAGTGATTAATAAATTTTATTTAAAACACTCATAGCATTCAACAGAAACAACATAAGGTTTTTTAAATGGCATTCACCAATATTATTTAGGTCTTGTGAGCTGCACAAGTAACTAAGCGAAGCTCGTCTGGTATGGTTGGTTGAGGAGGTTGGAGTTCGAGCACTGTCCTGTTAAACTGAGGGTATTTTCAACTCTCTCTCCACACAAATGTTGGTACACTTACCCCTCATAAACACTTTCATTATTCCTACCTCCATTAGCGTATTTAAAGTATTGTATGAATAGTTATAGTTACATTTATTAACTATGTATATGTACGTGCTATCACAAGATATTGAAAATTCATAACTACCAATTTTATTCGCTAGATGGCGCAGAATGAAAGTGATTAAGAAATGAATACAAGTGAATATAAATTTTGGTTATCATAATAATTTAAATGCGTTTGTGTGCGTACGTGTGTGTGTGTGAACTTGCCACCTTACCTTGAACCAGATTTAGTTAATTTATAAACACTATCCAAGCGTTGAAAATGTTTGCAATTATAATAATAACATAATGTTTTAGCCTTACTACTCACAAATATATATAATACAATCAACCCAAAAATTATTAACTTTTTTTGCTAACGTTATATTAACTCACATGTGTAATCAATAAATCTTAACATTTACCATTCTGCACTATTTAATATTTCATTCTGGCATTGTTGCCACGTGTATATTGTCATCTCCTTCTTGTCTTTGATTCTCCAAGGATTTTCAATCAACATATTCTAGGGATTTAAAAAAACATTTTCTTACTAGTTTTTTAATGACAATCAGCAATTAATTAATTTAAAACATTCATAGCGTGCAGCCACAACAATAGCAACAACATAGAGTTTTTTTGTTCAAGCAGCAATATTATTTTTATTAAGGTCTTGTGACCATTAAAGGTAATTAAGTTGAACGTTTAGCGTGCAACATGAATTATATGATTGTGATGGCAAGAAAAAACATAATCACTCTTTTACCTAGTAAAAAACATCAGGATAGAATATCATCTCGTCTACCATCTATAAAATGAGTAGGAGTCACCTCCAAAATAGTTAAGGACACTCTGAGAGGCGCTGGAACGCATATTAACAAGTCTCTAAAGATTCTACCCGGCATTCTTACTCTTCCCACACCCCCCAGCACAATAAAAATCGGTTCATTGATGGCCACTTCCGATAGCAAGTTCGTTTAAGCACTTGACACAATTGTATTCTTCTTTCTCGATTTGGTCTAGCGCACTGCACAATACCTCTTCGTCCTAACAGGCATCCTGGTGAGCAGGATTTGGAGGTGTTTGATGAAATTGATGTTTGTGTCGAATAATGTTGGAGAGCTTTACGTAGAACTCCTAACAAATGCCACATTTAAATGACATAATGGCAACTGTAGATGAAGTGAAAGCAATATCCCTGGGAGAAAAAAAGTCGTTCAAACGACAATGCCCTCTACTCACAAACTGAGTTATCTTATAAATGTTCTCCTCTCACGTTTTTCAAAATGTCACCACTAGCTCCGATGACGTCAGCAGAGTGCTATGGCAACGTGAGCGTGCCTAGTTTTTTAATACACTTTTAAACCTCACACTTTGTCCTCCAAAATATATCATACAGCGTGGTTTAGATTTAAATCGCTTACAATCCAAATAATAGGCATACTTTGGAAGGAAGATGTTACCGAAACGGCCCAGACCGATTATATAGTCATCGGGCGTTTCACTCATAATTTTAACATTTGAATATGTTTTGTACATTGTTAAATCCTCGAGATTTATGGGTTCTTCGGACTTTACCTCCTCCTCCTCCTTTGGCTATGGGCACGCGGGTGACTCTGGCTGTGAGTACTCTGCTGACTCTGATGTCTGGTAGGCAGACGACTCTGGCGGTGGGTACTCTGGTGACTCTGGTGGCGGGTATGCTGGTGACTTTGGGGGTGGAATGCGGCGTCATGAAAGGTGTTGGCGGGTGGTATTGAGCATGGAATGATGGTGGAGGTCTGGGCAACACGGCCACAACGTCCCCTTTGTGGAAATTGTACACAGCACATGTCATATAACACAGGTAAGACTCCTCGATTCTCTCGTAGGGTATTACTTCAGTCGCTCTTATCGTGTGACAGGTAGAGTTGCAGAACTCGATATAGCCTCACTCCTCTCTGTCATTGCTTATTACTTTGTAAATTACATGTCTTTCACTCAAAGCCACACTGTGAATATTTTCAGATGTCATATAGGCACGCCCCGAAATCGTATGACCCACAAACATTAAATTAATATAGCCGGTTCTAAACATGTTGAGCGTACCTGACCACTAAACGTGCTGGATGATTTGTAGGGTCCATTCTTCAATACGGTATTACACGTGTACATGTATTATCTGCACAGTTGCCGGATGTTGTTAACTGCTTGACTCTTCTGCTCGTCTCTTAAACGCGTTCAAAGTTCACAATGGTAGGTGAACCGGGTTTTACTCCGGCGCAGGTAAATACCAGTTTTTTGTTATTAAGCTCGCCCACGTCTTCATCTGTTAGAGTACCAAAACGACAAGGTAAAAATACACAAACTCACCATCTAGCTAGGCTAATAGGTGTCTCCCGAGCTCTGTATTGACCTCTTTTAATTTATCCACCGAGTACTTTTGATCGACGATTAGATCACACAATTTTACGGTCTGCATGGCATCAACAATATTTACCAGCTGCTGTAACTTGTCCATCTTGATCCGCTCTACAAACGCTTATAAATAGACGACCAAGCGGGGCCCCCTATATATCTACCCCCTCCCTACCTCGATCGACGTCACGTGTTACGAGATGAACATGGTCAATGACCTCTCCCCGTGATATATTCCTGTCTCGACTTGTCTTATTGAACCACCAAACTGGCGCCAGTCATCTGGGAAAACCCATTGCCGGGGAAGGATTGTGACATCATCCATTCTTGTCTCGACACGTCAAGCCTCCAAACTGGCACTGCAGGGTTCCCTGTCATTATTCTTGTCTCGACTTGTCGAAGCGCCATTTTGACGACGGTGAGCGGTTGATTCATGTAAAACAGTGTATATTTACCGTTACTCGTCAATTGTGCTCACGTATCCACCGACTGCTGATGTACTCTCGGGAATCCGCCAGTTGGGGGTAGTGTTTTCCTGAATCAAATGCTGGTACAGATTCTACCTGTTCTAATTATATTAAGCGGTCGACCAGTTTTAACTGATGTTTGATTTCGCTCTCGCAAATGTGGGGCACATGTTATCGAGGTTCGAATCCCTGTGGGCACGCCGTATAGATGTCAGGCTCTTCTAATTCTGGCAGGGAGGTTGAAATCAAATCCTTGCTGTGTAAACTGCAGGTGAAAAAATGTTTGAACATTTTCTTAATCATCCCTACCACATTATCTTAATTAATATATATAGACGTTTAGCAAGAAAGGTTGCGTGTAACTCATCTAGCTATGGCAGCGGAGGTCAGGGTTTGAATCTCCTCTGATGTGTACTGTCACTAGTTTCCCTCTCCAGCGCTCTACATAAATGCTGGAACATTTCTACCTTACTCCTCCAGCAAAAGTGGTGCATGGCTGCAACTTACATCCACGCATGTCGACGGACGATACCATACAACCAATTTTAGTAGACTTTTGTGGTGGGGAATAGAGACCCCTAACTGAGGATTCCGAGGCCCTTGATTGTGCATAATCAGTGCTGTGTCAATGCTATATAGCTGCGACATCACCGGGGAAAAACCCATTACCACATAGATGGGGAAGGGGTGGGGGATTACGACATCATTCAAGGTCGTGATCTATTCTTTTCTCGACTTGTCTTGTCGAGCCACAAAACTGGCACCGGGGTTGCGATGACGTCACCGGTAAAAACCCATTACCACCTAGATGGAAGAGGGGGATGGTTGTGACACCAAAATAGATTCAGGGGCTTGTGGGAGGGAGCCAATGTTCACTCTACGCTAAACGGTCGTCGGGAGAGGCTCGTTCTGCGCCTTCACTAAAGATGCCGACACGCCATCGGAGGAGCGTCCGACGCCATGAACTGCACGTTCCCTCTACCAATAAATAAAATCAACTACCACACAAATAAATAAATAAAAACACTAAATAAAATAAACTCCAACGACCGTCCCAATATACTCAGACATAAAAAACCAATGCGCACACATAAAAACCAATGAAACAGGAACAAACAAGTATGGAACACATACAAACCGGGGAATGGTGTGACAAGGTGTAGGGGGCAGGAGAAAAGCCCATAGCCAATCACAGGCCAGGGATTTCACCATTGAGTAACCATCACAATACACACTCTATCATGATAGGGGTCAAAGGTCAAAAGTCGAAGGTCAAATTGGGGGGAGGGAGCATGCTAGGTAGTAACGGTCATATCTTTGAGCTGTAGCTGTTCATTCACGCGGGAGATCTGAATTAGTATTTTGTCCCACATAACAGAGGAACAAACAAACTTAAAATTAATTTGTTTAGGAAGATTTTTAACCACTGATAAACAATCATGGAATTGAGGGTATTTTAAATTTCTTCTAAGGCCTCGACGACTTTACCAAGCTGTGAATAAAGTGCACGTATAGCAGAATATTTGGATGCCCATCTTGTATCACAGTGTCGCTTGAGAGTGGTAGAAAGTTTGTTGGATAATATTTCCCACCTTTTGACACTGAAAGCAAATAATTTTTACAGTTCTTGTACTGTTCCAAAAAAGTGATAACATCTGGAGACACTCCAGCCACGTGAACACCAACCACGTTCAATGACTGAGCAGAACATGGCATAAAACGTGCATGGCTGTTAATTGTTTGTATACGGGCCTGGACTCTTGAATACTTCCCCGCCATATTTGAACCATTATCGTATGTTTGCCCTCAGCAATTATGAATATCAAGTTCATCGGCCTCTACTTTTTGTAGAATCTCTTCAGTTAAACCAGCTCCAGTCGTTTAGCTAGTTTTTATTAAATCAATGAAACTTTATTCAACAGAGCAAACATCCTCCGAAACTTTCACGTAACTAATAATCTGGCACATTTGTTCATGACGGGATACATCTGGTGTACAATTAAATGAAATTGAGAAATATTTGGCCTCTCATATATTTTAATATTTCTTGACGTACAGTGTCACCTATTAAATTGATGCTCGTTTTGAATTGTTGGAGAAAAGTAATTTGGAATTCCTTTTTTTTTTCTTTGCTTAAGGTAATATGCTCTTTTAGCTGTTTATCATAATGAGAAACAAACTCTAGCAAATTAAAAATATTCCACAATTATTGGTCTCGCGTATATTTGAACTTGAACCTCGAAAAGCCATGTTGTTGACCGCACAAAACAAAATGCTATCAACAATAGTTCTGATAATGTGCCGCCATTTCTCTTTTTCTTTAATGATAATTTATTTTAGTTCAGTATCAATTGTACTGCTCTCTTTAATCTTTTTTTTCAAAGATTTTCCAAGTAACATAGCATCCATGGTTCTCTACGGAATGTTCATGCTCTGGAATTCGAGGGTGTAATTTTTTTCAGTCAGAAAATCCTACTTTTGGATTTGCCAAGCATGAATTAGAATGCTTGCCAAATAGCATGAAGGGGAAACAATAAATAGATTTTTTCTCTTCACTGTATATTAGCCAATTTTGCTCTACACTTTCTCCATTCAAAAGTTTTTTATGGAACTAACCTCCCGTAAAATGCCTTTTTTCTGCATTGATTGATAAAAGAAACCTAGCAGTTTTATTTTATTCTGGACCATGTTTAACTAATAAGCTTCTCCCATGGTCACTCAAATCATATCATATTGTGGGATCATTACCATTTAGTTGAACTTTGGTTGGTTCATTTTCCAAATCCTGTTCCTGTACATCTTCACAAGGAGTAAATGTTGGAAAGGACTGGTTAAGATTTGGTCTAGAACCCTCTGAATGTACATTTACACTACCAGTTACATTCTTAGTTACTTTAGTAAGGTTTTCATTTTCTAAAAGTGTTGATGTAGATGGCCTACTTTCAATACCTTGCTGTAGTGGTAGCGCAGTGGTTGAGAGATCCACCTTCTTTACCCAACCCAATTTTTGCTAATGCTTGTTTTGGACAATGTTATCTGCCTCTTGTTGTTTTTTCTGTTTTCAACGTAATTCAAATTTAGCTGAGAATCGTGTGACAGCTTAGATGTGAAATGTGAAATTTGTTCGTTGCCGTGACACTGTAATGATATTTATTTGATTAACATTGTTTGTAAATTTGTATAACTTTATTGGTTGATTTGCCTGTGAATTAATTCACTATGCCACGTGTGTGTGTCGAAATGGGGCCCATTCTTATTCTTAAAGTAGAGCTGTCTACGTCTTTTTAACTACGCGTTTAGATAAATTTCGCAATATTAAATTTTATATAAAAAAAATCTACATCTTGATGGCACCCCTCCAGCTCGGCGCCCGGGGCGGCTGCCCCTGCTGCCTCTCCCTCGCTACGGCCCTGTGCTGGATGAACCCATGTTGACGTCAGAACCTGTTCTTTAATTAAATCAGTCAAATTAGCCTTACACATAAATTTCTCTATATCACATTCACTATGTTGTATTTATTACTCATAACTTATTGGTATATAAAAGTCACAAATCCTCTAGTTCTATATAAAAATAAATCCCCACTTTGATATAGTTCTGTATGTTCACTTTCACTTTCATTCCTTTCCACTTCCACAGATCATCACTTCTCTAGCTACATCCCAAAAAAACTAACTTCTTGTACTCCCGTTCACCGCTTTCTTGCTTCTTCACTTTAATATCTTACGACACACTACTATCAGGATTCTCAAAATTTCTTCCAAATTGGTGGTTTTTGTGGATAAAGTCGGAATTATTCAGTTAGCAACAATGATTCATTTGTTGAATTAGCGGGTTGATCGCACGTAGGGTCTATCTAAATGATCGCTTTTGTTCTTTTTGACAAAACGGTTCATTAAAGATGCCTGTCTTTTCAGGCAAGATTGCGCCATTTCTTATTTAAAATATCAACTGAAATCCACGGCCTATTCAACCATAAACAATGCTCTAATAAATAAATGGAGTTCTTCGCAAGTTATTCAGAACTTATATTCATGATTAAAACACTAAGTATCAACTTAAGTAAAATTCAAATTAATTATATATGCACAAACACACCTTGTCAAACAAATTTCAACGTCAAGCATCCGAAATATTTGATGTTCAAATTTCAACTGCTGCTTACTGTGCGTCTCTCTCTCTGACTCTGAACACAAATTGTATAATTCAACCCAGCTTCAACAATTAATATTGTGTTACTAGGAGGGGAAGGGGACAGACAACATAATAGTTTTAAGTTGGTTTACTTCCTAGAATATATATTAATTTCATGTAAGAACGTTTTAAACTATTTCTTTCATTAAACATTGCATTGCTAAATATTTTTAATGTTTAAGTGGTGTTTTTTTTTTACAGCTGCATTTATTTGTAAGTTTTTAGCAAAGTCAGTCTTTACAAGTAAGAACCAACTCATGTTAAGTTTGATACAAATATAAAATAATTATTTGTTTCACTTACGGCATCTTTATGACATACCAAAAACAAATAAATATTTGTGCTATGTGGTGTAACTGTGCCTTGTTACTTTCTTGGAAATAGCCCCTCTTTACACCAAAGTTTGGTTGGACAGTTTTGAAAACAAAAGTAAGGGATTATCTGATTTGGAAATTCCAAAATTGGAATGGAGATAACAGGAGTTGACATTTCTTGGAAATGTTGGTCGTAATAAGGAAAATAATGTGTAGATTTAAGAATTCAGTCACAGCCAAGCTTTATCATAACATTATGAAAATAAATTCCTAATTTACCCTAATTATTTCCGGGGTGAGGGGGGGTTTGAAACCCCTAATCATCCCCCCACCCCTCTTGGTATGGTGTAATGTAACTAATGTATTGGTAAAATTATATAGGAAAAGCCGCACCTTAGCTCAGTTAGTAGTGTGTCTACCTATTAAGTTAAGGATCCCGGGTTCGATTCCAGCATGGCCGAAAATTTATGATTGAGGATAAATTATGATAAATTAACGGCTGGAGACTGGATGTTGTGCCTGTCCTAGGATATATTATAAGGCATATGAAACTGACGGATCTAGTAAAGCCCATGGTGGAAAATATATAGATTAAATAAAAAACTGACCCAGGCCACAGGCTGGAAACAGTAATGTATGTAAAATCAAAATTTAAGCAACTGTTCGTTTTCACAATGGCAAAGATAAACACAAGTTCAGCTGTTTATTGTCAACCTCTACATTGTTTGGATTGTGAAAGTGTGTGGAGATTATCTCTTTTCTTTTCTTCTCTTCCTTCCGAGGGGAGGTTGCTGCTTCACAGTTCCCAGTAGAAAAATTATAGCGTTGATAACTTGGGGGAGCTGAATTGTATCCACTCGGAATGGTATCCATTCTGACAGTTTTGTAATAAACTGCTTTTGTGAAAAACTGGAATTGTATCCACCTGAATTAAACCCACAAAAACTGGAACCGTATCCACTCGGAATGGTATCCATTCCGACAGTTTTGTAATAAACTGCTTTTGTGAAAAACTGGAATTGTATCCACCTGAATTATACCCACAAAAACTGGAATTGTATCCACTCGGAATGGTATCCATTCCGACAGTTTTGTAATAAACTGCTTTTGTGAAAAACTGGAATTGTATCCACCTAAATTATACCCACAAAAACTGGAATTGTATCCACTCGGAATGGTATCCATTCCGACAGTTATGTAATAAACAGCTTTTGTGAAAAACCTGAATTGTATCCACTGGAATTATATCCACAAAAACTGGAATTGTATCCACTCGGAATGGTATCCA
>CABFWB010003129.1:0-12359 GCA_902151455.1 Timema bartmani
AGAGGTTTACCTGTCATAATATAACAGTTCTACTCTCATCTTGTTGCAGGAACTTTCTTTCATTCTTTCCTAAAATTGACACGCAGATTATTTATTTTATTTTTCACTGTCTCGCAATTCGCCCCAGGACATACAGTCTTCAGCAATAATTGTGCTAATCTGCCGTACGCTGCCGCTTTCCGTGCCCGGTCTGAATATTCTTTGCTTTTGACCTTCCAAAGGCAGGTTTCATTTTTATACCTCTCCAAAAATTCAATTGTTAATTTATTACTGTACTCTTTTGGAGCTGCCATTTCCGTAGTAAACACTTTATTTAGTAAAAACCACTTTAGATTGTATTTAAAAAATCGAAAATATCTAAAGTTTGTAAACTAAAACCCTATATTATACGTCTGTATGATAATTAAAATACAAATTTAACTACACACAATACACTATTGGACTACTAAAACTTAATAGTGAATTACTAATTGAATAGCTGACAACCACGAGATATCGTTCAAGGTTATTCCATCCACTGCCAGCTACACGGCAGTTTGTACTTTGTCGGGCCAGTCTTGGAGGACCAGCGATTTGATAGAGATGGTTTCTATTTTGTTTTAGCGTGTATTTAAGATCCAATAAGTTAGGTGACAAGTGACAGTGCTTAATTAAAATGAATAAAGCAGATTCTTTATTTAAAAACTCCGTCTTTGTCATTAAAACTGCAAGAAAAACTTGAAATTAAACGTTTAGGAGCTATCAGACTAGTGACTTTACATAATGCAGGTGAATGGCAAGAGGAGAAAAAACACTTATTCTAATGCTTTGTTTGGTAAGAAATTGTGGTTAACTGCGAGTTGTTTATTATTTGGTGGTGTGGAGCTGTGGACAACGGTAGGATAAGGATCTTAAACATGAAAGAATTTAAAAAAAGAAAAGAGGAATGTGCAATTCATTTGGAAAATCTTTGTAGGTTTAAAACATTTGGAACAGTAAATATTGCATTACAGATAGATTCCTTGGTCGGAGCGTAGTTTCAGTACGTTAAAAAGAATCAAAACGTTCCTTAGGAACACCATGTGACAATACCTGTTAAATTCACTGGCTGTTTGTTCATTGTTCTATAATTAAGGAAAAAAATTGCTGGGTTTCCAAACTTCAACAAAGTCATCGATATTTTTACCAGTCAGAAGAACAGACGTGCCCAACTTTTGTTCACCCACCAAAAATAATCACTACGCGCCGCCACTGATCCTATCATTATTATATAAATTATATTATGTAGGGATATATTATAACTACATCAACAATGTTATGTGTCCTACCATTGTTAGATCAACTATAGGTCTATGTGTCCTACATTTGTTACATTAATAAAGTTTTGGTTTTATTCTTGTTTTATCAACAATGTGCATTAGTATTATTACATCAACAATGTTATGCGTTCTACCACTGTTACTTTAACAATGTTGTGTCACATCTTTCTCACTTCAACAAAATTGTGTGTCCAGTAATGGTTACAATTAACAATTTTTTTTATGCGAGGTACAGTAATTTGGTTCTTGGTCCTATCATTATTTATTGCAACAATTTTCTGTGTCATTTCATAAATACGTCAATAATGTTGTCTCTTATCTTTGTTGCATCAATGACATTCCGAGTCCTAACAATGTTATTTCAAAAATTGTGTGTGTGTCTTGACATTGTTACCTCAAAAGTCTTGTATCCTACTATTTATGCTTCAGAAATATAATGTGTCCTACCAATGTTGCTTGAAAATGTTTCCTACCATTAATACTTCAAAAATGCAATGTGGCCTACTATTGTTAATTCACATACTGTATGTGTTCTACCACTGTTACTTCAAAGATATGTGTAGTACCATTGTTACTTTAAAACGTTATGTGTTCTATCATTGTTAATTAAAATACTGTATGTGACCTACCACTTTTGCTTCAAAAATGTTATTTGCCCTACCATTATTATTTCAAATACTGGATATGTCCTACCATCGATAATTAAAAAATGTAATGAGTAGGCCTACTACCATTGTTACTTAAATGTATGTGTCCTGCCAATGTTACTTCAAATAATTTGTATGTCCTACCATCGTTGCTTTAAAATGTTATGTGACCTACCATAGTTACTTCAATAATGTTATATGCCCTACCATTGTTACTTCAACTACCGGATGTGACCTACCATTGTTACTTCAACAATGTTGTGTCCTACCATTATGTTTTCATTCCATTTTACTATACTGTTCCGTCACCACACCGCATCTTACCACCCGTCCAGACTATCAGCATTAATATACTACCGTGGGATAAGGAAGCTAGAAATGTATAGGAAATGTAACCGCATTTGTGTGGTGGGAGGATGAGAAGTTACTTAGATAATATGCTCCTCTATGTCGTAATATTTTGACCTTAATTGATTTAGCCGTAAATATCGCAAAGTTTATTTTTTATAAATAAAATATAACAGGGTTAGTTGGAAAATAAAAGTTTCATTTTTATTGCTCGAGATGTCAAAAAACTATATTTGCCAGTCGCTGTCAAAATACAAGTTTGGTATACCCCCCACCCCAGCTTGCGACTGACGTCACGGACATGGCCTGCCGAAATGTTGTTAGAGTTAAGTGACAGAACAACTTAAAAGATGAAGTGTCACACAATCACACACTTTCTCCCGTTTTATTTGGAAATGTCAGACGAGACGTCGGTGTTTACACTTCACAAAGTTGAGATAAAATATAACGTTAATAACTAAGGAACGTTGCAAGATGCAAGCCTAAATAAACGATATCAGGCCAAAATAATCATATCAGAACTATAAGAGGTGAATATTCCTAGAGAGGAGTTAGAAATAATGTGTAACATTAAACGTTCGGTCAAAACTCACCAAATAAAGTCTTTGCAATGACTGCAGAACGTCGGCTGCTTGAAGAATCTTGGCATAAACTTGTGATCTTTGATGTTGTACACATTTTTCTTTTTCAACGCACCCTTACGACCGCGAAGTCTTAGCCCGAAGACTGTGTTCATATCCCCCCCATCGGGGCCATCATCGCCGCAAATATTATTCGTATCTTCGTCCGCCATGTCTGTCGGTGGCACTGGAAGTGGCGAGTGGCGACTGGCGGGACCGGAGACAACTTATCGACGGACGAATGGTTGGCGCGTGCGTACTGTTAGTCTGTAGGCCACCTTGAAAATCGCGTCTCTGCACATGCGCATGTTTTAAACTAAGATTAAAACTAAATGTGTGTTATTACGATCAGTTGTGTTGATTACCAGATTAGATGATAATATTATGAACTTTAAAGCCACGCAAAAGTATTTATTTACTTTTTGTATTAATAATACATGCGTGCATCAATATGAAGATGCTCACATACATTTTTTTAAAGTACGAACCAACATTAGTTTTGTTCCTAACTTAATATATGCGCATGTGCAGAGACACATTTTTGGGGGACCATCATACATTCGTCATTGCGCGTTCCTACACTAGTCAAAACACACTGTGTTTAAATCCATTTAAAAATAAAGTTTTAACTTATTTTGCATCGAGTAAAAATAAAATACAGCCATACAATGTTTTTAATAAATGTACAAATAATATTTTGGACTGCAGACACGTTCACACTGAAATTGAAAATTACTATATTATTTAAATTCCTTTCCCGGCAGTAACAATATTACGGAGAGCAAGTGGTAAGCAATTCAATTGGAATAGAATCGCGAACATTTAATAACTTGTGAAATATTGAATTCCTGTATGAATTTGCATTTAGAAATTTTTCAGACAATAATATCGGCACAATTTATTTTGTTTGGAGATTAATTAATTTCAGCTCTGACAAAAATCATAAAACGCAGCCAAACGAATTAAGTTGGTATCAAGTGCATCATGTTAATTGGTACATTTAAGCCAGTGCTCTCTATATTATACTGGATGGACATAAACATAAGCATTGCCAAGGTTCAAAGCGTGACGCTTAAGTGTATCGTCTGCTACATTGTGGGGGGAAATGATTTAACGATTTATTTCAATGTTCTTATGTGAAAACATGTATCTGATGAATAAAAATGTTATTATTTGAAAATAGTGAAGTATTATACCACACTTGCCTAAAGAATCATTTACATTAAGGGATATACAATTAAGTTGTAAGCTCTACAAATACGATTAAAATCTTTAATATATTTAAAGTTGGCTATTAGCGTGTATATTGGTTTCAGAAACCACATTATATATAAAGTTCGATAAATATAATGAATAGGGGTATCTTAAAACTTGATTACATTTGTTTGAATGGCAATCTCTGTGTAGTTGCCATACGTTCAAACGATCACTTAGATTATAGGCTTAAAGAAAGTATTATTAAATAACATTAAAAAAAAAAGTTAGCTTTAATCTTGGATATTGCTTTCAGAAACCATATTATGTTGAAAGTTCGATAACTACAATGAAACAAGTTAGCTAAAAGCTATATTACATTTGTTTGAATGGCTTACTTTGTGTAGAAGTCTTACGTTCAAACGCTAATTTAGGTATAGGCTTGTAATAAGTATGGTATCTACTAAACCCTGATTTTAGTAAGAATCCCAATCTGTAAGGCTTTACTTCGTATAATAATTATATCATATATTACTATTTTGGTACGATAGACGGCCATTTAGAACGGAAGTAGAAATTCCCTTCTGGAAGGTCTTTTATCCTACCTAAACACTATTATAGGGTAGGATTCTGGTACGCGATAAAGCCTTCCAAACGAGCTTCCTTCAAAAATCATCGTAAATATTAGCCTACATCAACTTATTTAAAGAAAAAACTCACCAGTTTCGAACTTCGTTATGCTCTTCAAAGCCTTTACTAACACATTTATTTCTTTTAACTAATCACACATGGATCTATCTCATATATTCAATCAAATTAATGAACGATGTCAAAATGCCACATTGCCTTGTATGGGTGTAGAAGAGAGAGATATACCTGAAAGTTTTCTTCTCTCTTACATAATGGTATGTAGACGACAGCTCGAAAATTTCAGCCACAGATGTCCATCCAGTTATATTATAGAGATCAAAGATTTACGCACGCGCACTAGTGGATTGCGACGCTGTATTCACCCCATCAAAACGTGTCGTGCAATCTTGACGTCTGATAGGGACAGATGGGACCGTTGATCTCTATAATGTAACTGGATGGACATAATTATGTGGCTGAAATTTTCGAGCTGTCATCTGCATACCTTTGTGTAAAAGAGAAGCAAACTTTCGGGTATTTCTTTCTCTTTTGCACCCGTATAAGGCAATGTGGCAGTTTGACATCGTTCATTAATTTGATTGAATATATGAGATAAAACAATGTGGGATTAGTTAAAAGAAATAAATGTGTTAGTAAAAGTTTTGAAGAGAAAAAAAAAGTTTGAAACTGGTGATTTTTTTCTTTAAATAAGTTGATGTAGGCTAATATATACGATGATTTTTGAAGGAAGCTTGTTTGGAAGGCTTTATCTTGTACCAGAATCCTACCCTATAGTAGTGTTTAAGTAGAATAAAAGACCTTCCAGAAGGGAATTTATACTTCCGTTCTAAATTGCCGTTTATTCTACCAAAACACTAATACATTATAACTTAACTTAACTTTACAGATTTGGATTCTTATTAAAATTAGGGTTTAGTAGATACCGTACTATAACCTAAATTATCGTTTGAAATTAAGTCTTCTACACAAAGTATGTCAATCAAACAAATGTAATACAGTTTTTATCTAACGTATTTAGTTATAGTTATCTAACTTTCAACATAATATGGTTTCTGAAAGCAATGTACAAGATATGAGCCAACTTTTTCTATACAATGGTATATAATAATATTTTCTACATGCCTATAACCTAAGTTATCCTTTGAACGTATGACAACTAAATAGAGTTTGTCATTCAAATAAATGTAATCACGTTTTAAGTTACCTTAGTCATTAAATTTATCGAACTTTTAATATAATATAGGTTCTGAAACGAATATACAAGCTAATAGTCAACTTTAAATATAAATGTAGTTTTGGTAGACTCTAAGCAACATGGATGATAGCTAACATATTTAAATATATTAAATATTTTGTTTGTATTTGTAAAATATTACCTGTAAAACTGAATTGTATATCCTTTAATGTAAATGATTCTTCAGGCGAGTGTGGTAATAATAACATTTTTATTCATAAGAACATTGAAATAAACCGTTAATCATTCCCCCCACAATGAAGCAGACGATAAACTTGAGCGTCACGCTTTGTTCTTATGGTGGAAGCGTGTTACTAAAACGGTTATTGTTTAGAAGTGACTAAGAATCTATTATTTTATCCAATAGTTCATTGGTATTGTACATATTTATCATAGATATTTTAGTAACCCATTTGTCAGATTAAATATAATGTATCCTCATATAATGAATTCGCATAAAATATTAAAGTATGTTCAATTGTCTCATCAACTTATATGTGCTAAAGATAGAAAGAAACACATTAGAGTTTTCTCTTTCTTAAGCATTGTTGAGCAGATTTCAGCTTGAAAGTTTCAGCCATAGACATTTCAAACACTAAACCACAAGATAATTTTTTTATCTGCATATATTTATGTTTAATTGGCTAAACCCTCACTTTACATTCTCATTGACTGATACGTCTTAAGTTCAATAATAATCATCTATTCCAGGTTCCATGCATAATGCATTAAAAGTAAAGTTAAATCAACTTTATGCGTTGTGCACTATTCACTATGTATCAATTATAAACACATTCAATTTCTAACGCACTATGTGCTATTCTCTTTTAGTAATGTGTTATTCATGAACAGACCCAGTCGAAGAACATAATTTTAATATGACGTCAAATATAAGCCTATCAAAATCAATAGCATACTATGACCACACCTTCTTCCTTTCACCATGCATCTGCAATTTTGATATTTTTTGATTTTAATGATTTGATTCCCGCGTACATTGGGTTGCCATTTTTTTTTATAACAGCTTACTTTATAAACGTCAACAATAAATTTTAGGTTAGATATTTCTAAACTTCCTAATGGATCTTCAGGACATATATTTTGATAAATCAGAATATGTTGAAACGGTAAGCTGTATTATTTAACAGTTTAGAAAAGATTCTGGAATATGAAATAAAGTAAGGAGCATAATATATTAATAGATAAGACTTAGAAACATAATTGTCAGATTTAATGGATACTTTTGAAACATGGTTTTTATGTAAGCAAACACATATAAAATGTATTAATGATCAATTAAAATAATTTGGTTCAGGGATTATTACTAAGAATTTTTTTAAATTAGACATAATAGGTCTAGTTTACTCACCTACAATGCTTTTAATTAATCCTGAAGAAAAATGAAAATGTATATTTAGAAGATATTTATGATGGGTGCTGAAGGAAAATAAACAGGATGAAATGGACAGGTCAGGTGAAAAGAGGACAAATTATGAAGACAGGCCAACTGGATGTGTTCTGAAACTAGAAGAAATGGCTTATTGAGTGATGTCATAGAAGATAAGGTGAAATGAATAGGGTGATCATAAATACAACAAATGAAACTTAATGATGACCTCAAACCAGGAAAGGAGGTGAAGTTTCAGGAAATAAAAATAGGAAGCTGGTGATGTTGGAAGACTCAATTTGGACAAGGTAACAGATCCGTCAAAAGGCAAAACCTATTAAACAAATGTTGCTTAACATTGTGAAGAACGCTTCGACAACCAAACAAGCTTAAATGTCCACCCACATAAACATATAATATACAGTATTCATCTTAAAAAAACAAACTAAAATAAAAAAAAAAAATCTAGCCTTTAATATACTACAACATATGTGTTGGTAAAATTACACATTTTTATAGTAGGGGCCTACTGTGCCTTATTACACATTCAGGTTGTACGCTTACATGTTATTAATTACAAGCTAATCCAACCTAAAAACCGAACTTTCTATGGGTATACCACCACTCATGTAATTGGTTGCTGTCTGAAGGGCAAAGGGGATTTTTTAACACACAGGATAGATTAGTAAGATTATAAAATGTTTCAGACTCATTTTATAAAAACATTTTTTGCAGGCATCCGGTAACAAAGTGAGCAAACAGACAGTCCTATGCGGGTCCCAGAATATTGTCCTCGGTGGGAAGGTCATCGTCCAATCAGATGCCATCATCAGGGGCGACTTGGCCAATGTACGAGTGGGTCGTCACTGCATTATCAGCAAACGGGCCGTCATAAGGCCCCCCTTCAAGAAGTTCAGTAAAGGGTATGCTCATATATAGATACCAGGGCTTATTAGTTTTTTAAAGGGCCTTTGTGATAATACTCAAATCAAATAATGTATTTATTTTTTATCGGCTATTGAGAATCTAATGTGCACTTTTAAAACACAAGCTTATATTGACACATGGCTTACAAACTAACCAAGGAGATCAATGCCTAACACACAAATCCAGTCCCAAGAATTATAGTATCAGGCCAATAGGACAAACAAAAATAGGGCAGACATTTTCAAATTATTTAAGCTCGGGCTGTGATCAAATTAAGACCTGTAGGCTACTAGACACATCTAGCCAGATTTAGATACAAGCCTATATTAAGAGCTTCTATTCACATAATACAAGTTTAGTTCATCACTTTTTACACATCTTAACTTTTTACTGGTGTGTCAACATTTTGCTCAACATTGAAATGTAAACTGTTGGATGAATTTATATTGTAACATAATTAGGCTACATATTGGTTTCTTGATGTTGTGTTAAAGTGTCGCGTTCTTCCCTCTGCATATGGGCGATCACGTGTTCATCGGTGAAGGTTCTGTGGTGAACGCTGCCGTCGTCGGCTCATACGTTAACATTGGCAAGGATTGTGTCATTGTGAGTATCACATCTGTTACATTTGACATAGTAGTATTTCATGGTGTACTCTCAACAGAGTTACACCTTATTATAAACAGACCCATGTTGATGCTCCAGAGAACTTGCTACATTGGCGGCGGAACTTTATTTGTCTAGAGTGTAGGGGAGGGGAATAATTAGAAAGAAAAAAAAAAGGAGCTTTTGAGGGTCTTTAACCCCCCAAGCCAAATGTTTAGAAATTGGATGCCCCTAATAGTTATTTAGAATGTTTTTTAAGATACCCCTAGAAGCTATTTAGGATGTTTTTTAAGATGCCCCTAGACGTTATTTAGAATGTTTTTAAAATGTCCCTAGACGCTATTTAGAATGTTTTTAAAATGTCCCTAGACGCTATTTAGAATGTTTTTAAAATGTCCCTAAACGCTATTTAGAATGTTTTTAAAATGCCCCTAGAAACTATTTTAGACTCTTTTACAAGATGTCCCTAAAAGCTATTTAGAGTAGTTTTCACCCATTTTTTAAAATTAGCCCTTTTTAAAAGCTATTTGGAAAAGTCCTTTCTTAGAATTGTGTAAAATTTGAATGTATTTGGAGTTTGATGGAAGGCTATTTTTTTAGCTTCATATTCGAGAATCTCAAAGAGGGGAGTGAAATAAATTTAGAGTGGGTCAAATTTATTCTTGGGAGGAGTGCAGAGGGCAATCCCCCCCCCCATATTCCTGGTTCCGCTGCCACTGACTTGATGTAACTTGGTCAATAGACCTCATAGACAATTCCTCACTGAGTGTCGGCTTGCTGTCAACAGGGCCGGCGATGTGTACTCAAGGACTGTTGCATGATAGAGGACAACACAGTGCTGCCACCTGAGACAGTAGTACCACCCTTCACTCGCTATGGCGGCTCCCCCGGAGTTTGTGTCGGGGATGTCCCCGAGTGCATGCAAGACTTGATGCTAGATTACACTCGCAATTATTACCAACACTTCCTGCCCGCACTCAAGTAATTGCACATTCAATAAGAACCTGATCCTGCCTGAAGTCAGTAATTGCGCTTGGGAAGGAACTGATCCTGTCTGAAGTCAAGTAATTGTGCTCTCGGGAAGGACCTAATCCTGCATGCAGTCAAGTAATTGCACACTCAGGAAGGACTTGATCCTGCCCGCAGTCAACTAACTGTGCACTCATGAAGGACCTAATTCTGCACACAGTCAGTTCTCGGGAAAGACTTGATCCTTTCTGCAGTCAAGTACTTTCACACTGAAGAAGGAACTGATCTTGCCTGCAGTCAAGTAACTGTGCACTCAGGAAGGAACTGATCCTGCCTGCAGTCAAGTAACTGTGCACTCAGCAAGGAACTGATCCTGCCTGCAGTCAAGTAACTGTGCACTCAGGAAGGAACTGATCCTGCCTGAAGTCAGTAATAGCGCTTGGGAAGGAACTGATCCTGTCTGAAGTCAAGTAATTGTGCACTCAAGAAGGACCTGATCTTGCACCCCTCATCCTTATCCTGGGAGCTGTAAGGAAACAATTTTTGTTTGTTCAAATAATTTGTAATAAAAAGGTATTTTTCTATTTTAAACAAATTAAATATTGTTCTTTTCTAATCACAAATGTTTTGCAATTTTATCAACAAATTAAGACTCAGTTATTTCACTTTTTGAAATATGTGAATCTTCATGTAAGTCTATTAGCGTTGGGTTTGTTTTTAACCATTTTGGATCAAAGATGTAGCCCAGGGCAATTACAAAATGTCCTGATTTCAAATATTGACAACCCAGTGATGAATATCCCTAAAGAAATAGTTTGGAAAATAGATGTAGTCATTAAACTTCTGTTTCCTTCTCTTTGTTACTGATAGATGAATAACATTTTGGTTTTAATGTTAACAAGTCTTCAGCTTTGCGCAAATTTAACATATTCTTGTGAAGCAGAACTTGAGAGACAATTTTGTTTTGCGAACAGAAGACTCATGCGTTGTTTACTAACCTGTGTATTAGACGAACAAATAATGTCAATGTATATTTAACATGTATATTAATCAAATACAGTTTATTGAAATTCTTTGTCTTAATAATTTCGGTAATAAATATGGTCTTGTTTGGTACTTATTGTATTTAGAATAGTCCTTCATTTCAAAATCCTGTGGACAATATTTGTTCTTTATGGCCATGATGTAAGCTGATCTGCTAAGCTGTTTTTAGAAGCTACAAAATTGTTTTTTAATTTCAGGTGTTGCATCCTTTTCCTGTATTTGTCCTTTATGATATTCCTTTTAACATTACTATTTAAGTGTCCTATCAATCTTTACAAATTTCCTTTTTTTTTCTTTTTGTGTCTTTTGGTTTACCCTTTTGGGATGTTGTGTTGCACACTCCTCCCTGATGATTTCCGATAGAATGAAACCTAGGTCAAGGGATTGGGTGATTACAATCGATTTTTCTTCAAGTGGCAGCAGTGTAAAGTGTGAACTGTGTTCTTTTCATTGTAAAACCCATATTGGGTTCGTCCCTTTTATGTGTTTCTATCCACCTTTCCCGTACTTTCTTCAAAATATAATACAGATGTCATATCTAGAAATTTATTTTTGGGGGTGGGAGTATAGGAGATCTACTAAGAAAACTGCTAGGGGTGATGTTCTAAAGGTGCATAAGAGACCTGCCATAAAAAAAAAAGTATACAGGGTGTATTTTGTACCCAGTCATATATGCAGCATAAACATGGACATTGAATGTAAGAGAGACTAAGAAAGTGGAGGGCATGAAGAGCATTTTAGCTGTCGCCAAGAGAAACAGGTTTAGGAATGTAGTCCGGGCCAGTGGTAGTACATGAGATAGTAGAGGAAGCAAGGCTGAGATGGTATGGTAATGTAAGGAGGATTTTTGAGTATATGTGATATAGTAGAGGAAGAAGGCTGAGATGGTATGGTAATGTAATGAGGATGGAAAAGGAAAAAAATCCCTAAGAGAATGATGAAGTTGAAGTAGGAAAAAGACCGCAAGGGAGGTAAAGAGATTGGAGGAGCAGATAACAGTGAGTGAGAGCAGAAGAATGGTGGAAGGTTAGAGTTAAGATGTGGCACTTTACTAGGAAGACCTGGCCACAGGCTGGAAACAGTTTATAATGATTATGTTGGGGCAAAGAGTATAGGGGGAGTGAAATTTTGGGCGAGAGGAAAATCTAAAGCACCACAGTACCTCTACCGCCAGAGTGCAAGAAGGTGTATTATTATTAGATACCTCTAGAACAGAGGTGCTCAAACAGTCGATTGCCTTGGCATTATGCAGTGTTATGCCTCAACTTCAAAGTCGAGTGTTGATGAGAAAATACTTTTGTCAGTGAAATTATATTGTAATAATGTATTTTAGTGAAAATCTCGGTTTAAATTGGTGAAAGTATAAGTGTTTTTATTAAAATTTAGGTTCTTATAGTTAAAGGGAGTTTGGGGGGGGGGGGGGGGGGGCAACTT